>JAXGGA010001474.1:0-151174 GCA_038373865.1 Uloborus plumipes | reverse complement strand
TCATTTCCACACAATTTATCAAAACAAAAATTAAATTGCAAACCGTTCATTCAACGGTCGGACAATCATTTTTTTTCTACATAAAGCAATAAAATTGCTGCTTTTATTTGATTTTTTTACTTACTTAAAAAAAAACAATTAATTTGTTCCTAAATAATAAAAACATTCTGCATTAGTTTTTGAAATAAAATTATGTTTTACGATTGCTTTTTAAGAGTAGAAATTAATTTTTAAATCTAAAATAATTCCATTTTTCTGCTACTCAGCAAGAACTATATCACCACCAAAGATTCCATACTGAAGTTTGACCATTTGAAAACGAAATTTTATGTTTTACATTAAACTGAACCAAAAACTTAAATATTTTTTACGCATCTAGTTTCAGTTATGTTCCGCAAAAGTAAGAATCGAAAATAATAAATTGAAAAAAAAGAGCCTCTTGTTCCCTTCCTTCCTATATGCGTCTATTGGAATGCATATATGTATACAAATAAAACACATCTTTATTGCTTTTTTGGTCTCATATTTTTCCCAATGTAATTTGGTAATAACCACTGTTGTTCGGAGGCATGAATAAATATTCAATGAATAAGTAATAAATAATAAATAATTGATTAAATTGATTATATGTTATTTATTATTATTTATTCATTGATAATTCAATTGATAAATAATAAATAATTTGCATAAATAATGCTTATTCATGAAAAAGGCGAAAACACCTCGAGAATTTTAGTCTCCCGGCCAATAAATTGAAAAAAAGAGCTTCTTGTTCCCTTTCTTCCTATATGAGTTTATTGGAATGCATATGTATGCAAATAAAATACATCTTTATTGCTTTTTTGGTACTAAGTTTCGTATTTTTCCCAATGTAATTCGGTAATAACCACTGTTGTTCGGGGCCATGAATATTATATTCATGCAAAAGGCGAAAACACCGCGAGAATTTTGGTCTCTCGGCCAAACTCTAGGCTCATTAATTGCTTTAGCAATGACGGTTTTCTCTGCGCGCATACTACCACGACCAGGAAAACTGTTTTCCGGGAAAGTACAAAGAGGTAGAGAGCTAAACATATTAACATTTCTAAGGCTTTCAGGTAAATTACGGAGCAGTAATTAAATTTATTGTTGCAGTAAGAATCGTCTTCTACAAAAGATATCACTTAGATTGGTTGGTCTTATGAAAAAATGTTTCGAAGAATTTATACATTACAGCAAAAGGTTGAAGTTTGCAAATTTGGAGTTAATAGTATTTTTTTTTTTAACTTACATTTAAAAAGATAGTTTCTGAAATTATTTATAATAGTGTCGAAGAAGAGCAATTGTGAAAGTTGAAAAAAATTACCGTAAAATAGGGTGAATCGGTACAATTTTAGCTTTGGTTGTAAAAAAAATAGTCAAGAGTATCCTTTAATTTAATTTTTCGGGTAAAAACTTCGGTCTTGCTTTGCTTATGATATTCTAAGCAAAGACAAAACATTTTAAGCAGTTATAATTTATGTATATAATGATTTAAAGGTGTTCCAATTCACCTCGCTGATAGGGGTCAATCGGAACGCATGCTATTTTTTTTTTTTTTTTTTCAATTTAACCTGTGATAGGTTTTACAAATATTAGTAATACTGATGAGGAAGAATAAGAATAGATAGTTTACTGTACAATAAAAGTTTATTTTCCATACCAGTAATCGTATATGATTTGTATAAGTTCAAAAATAATTTTAAACTTTAATGAAATATTAAAATTAACTTTAAGAAATGCATTTGAATTGAAATACAAAGATTTAACGTAAATTGAAGTCTCTCATTATTCTACAAATTTGCTCTTGTTTTTAAAACTAGCAGTTGTGGATTGGCTTAAGTTTTATAACATTTTTTGGGATGAACGATGCCTATTCTTTAGTTTCTTGAAATCTCAGGGCTTCAGGGATAATCTTGTAAGATTTTTCCGCTAATTAATCACTGTTTGTGTGCATTACTTTTGCTACATCTAGTCTGCATGACTTTCTCCCATGTATTTTAAGTAAAAAGAAGTCTCCTGGAGTAAAACTCTTCTTGAATCTGGAACTGTTAATCATTATAAGGTCTAGTTGCTCACGAGAAGGGGTAAACAATAATAAATCCTTGTCCCGTTCTTGATTAGAAGAATTGGGTTAGAATCTTGATTTTTCGAACAGCTTTCTGTATATAAGTCTGAATTGGAATAACAGAACATAGTGTCTCGATTCACTATGCAAATCTTTATCCAATGACCTTACATGGAATGTTTTCTTTTTATGCCACAATTAAAAAGTGTTGTCTATTCTAATATGGTACTCTGTTGTTCGGATATATGCATAATTAAAAAAATACTATTCTTAGGTTTGAAATATAAAGAGGTCTGTACTAACATACACAGTTTTGCAGACGATGAAAACTTGATGTTTTTTAGTTTCCGACTTGCAGCGAAGCTGCCTTTCCCTTTCCTCTCGTGGAGGCCTCGCTTACAGCCTTTCTCAGAAGCCAACAGTGTTGCCAGAATGACAAAAATATTATTTTCCTACTTCTTATGATATTACTCTTCTAAAAAAAATTCAACTGCCTAAAATACCCGACAGTATATTTATGAAGAGTTTCTTTGTATGGTCAGGAAGTTTTGTTCCAAATCACCCCGCTGTTCCTATACACCCCGTTTTACAGTAATGATTTTTTCCGTTGTTGTTAGCTCAATATATTTACGGGTTAGCTTAATATATTTACGGGTGTGACATTTTCGCATGACATTAGCTTACGATCATCTAACAGATTCATCACTTTACCAGTAGGTAGCCTGTTTTAGTACTACGGGAAACCATCGAACTTGAAAAACGAAATGAAACGAGACGAATTGAATTTTTCACATTCGTTATTTTAGCATGGTACCGACGATATACGCAAAAATGTCTCATTTGTACAAATGGACTGACCATATTATTATATTATATTATTATTATCATTCTTACCGTTATTATTATGGGCAGGGGAATGGGGAGAAAAGTAAAATAGTAATGATAATCCCCCTCAAAAAAACATGGGGCAAAGTGAAAGATTAACTGTTCAATAAAACATTTTCCATTTGATTATTCATTAAAATAATGTGAAAATTACATGTTTATGTGTAATTTAAACGTGCAAATAAACGTATAAATGATTTAATAATGAAAACATAAACAATTAAGTAAATAAACGAATAAATGAATTAGTAAATATATGAGAAAAAGTAAATGAGTGAATAAAACAAAAAATGAATAAGAAAACAAGTAAATGAATGTATAAATAAGGTAATTAATTTGCAAAATATTTAAAATGAAGAAATAATTATTTCTTTATTTTTTAACTTAATGAATAGGTAAACGAAATGAGCTATTTCATTTCAACCATTTCAACCATTCACTTTACCACATCCACTTTGTCCGGCGTGCACTTGACAAATTGCATTGAAAATTTAACTTCAAAACATGCACTTTTTTAAAAGAGCTTCTAAATATATGTATGCTTAAATAGCTATGAAATGTTATTCTTAAGTCCAATAATTCGTGTAGAGGCAGAGTGCTATAGAGAAAAATGTTTCCCCTTCGGAAACACGAGTTCTAAAAATTAAATAAAATACATAATCTTATGTATGTTATTTATTACATTGTTCATTAATTTTTAAATGATACTGTCTTTTATATATATATATATATATATATATATATATATATATATATATATATATATATATATATATATATATATATAGTGCGTCGCAAAAGTTTAAGCACTATGCAAATTTTTGAATAGAAAGAAATCTTTTCAGCAGAATGCTTTCATATTTATACTGTAAGTGGCTACTATGATCCTAATTAAGTGTTTGAAGTTTTGAAAAATATAACAGCAACGAAAATCAGAAAATACAAAAGATATTTTTTTGGCTGTCGCAAAAGTTTATGCACAGATCAGATTTTATGCAAATATCTCTTGAAACGTGATGCGTGAAGAACCAGTGCGGTTCTTTTGAACGAGTTCTATAGTGTAGCGATGGCTTAAAGTGTTATCAAGATGCCGAAATCACTACAGTTCTCGTCTGAAGAAGTTGTGAAACTCTGGAAGCTGAAAGTGGAAGGTAACTCTGTTATGCAAATTTCAGTGATTTTAAATCGATCTAAACATGGTATTTATAATGTTCTGAAACGTGTAAATCAATTTAAACCTGCGTTTTGCTCATGAAGACCGAGAAAAACTACCTCTCGTGAGGATAGAAGAATTAAAAAACTGGCCTTAACTGAAAATTTGTCACTTAATCAAATAAAAACTAGACTTGTAACAAAATTATCGCGTGATACCATAAGCAGACGAATAAAAGAATCAGGATTTATCAAAAAACAAAAGTTAGCTCGCAAACCTTTTCTGAAAAAGTGTCACAAACAAGCCAGATTGCAGTGGACAAAGCATCATATGCATTATAGTGACAAATGGATTACTGTTGTATTCTCTGATGAAAAAAAAAATGGAATTTAGATGGTCCAGATGGGTTCTCATACTACTGGCGTGACTTGAGGAAAGATCCGAAGTGCGTATTCAGTAGGCAACATGGTGGCTCAGTCATGGTATGGGGCGCTTTTTGCTTCAACGGACAAACTTCTCTTAGCTTTCTAAAGGATAGACAAAATTCAGAAAGGTATCAAGATACCCTGAGAAAGCATTTGTTACCATTTGGTGAAGTCCTAGGTGGTCCTGATTGGATTTTTCAGCAAGACAACGCTTAAATACACCATTCCCGTAACACGAAAGAATGGCTTGCTTCTCAAAATATTAGTGTAATGAACTGGCCAGCACTCAGCCCGGATCTAAATACCATAGAAAACATTTGGGGAATTCTCGCACGTGACGTATACCAGAATGGGAAGCAGTATTGCTCTGTTCAAGAGCTTAAAGCTGCAATCGAGGAAGCCTGGTACAGACTAACTACCGAAACCTTCCATAATCTCGTACTATCGATGAAAAATCGCATATTCGAACTCATCAAATGCAACGGTAACACCATAGACTACTAAAAGACTTTAATGCTTTCTAAAATATATATATTCCGTTTTTGTGCTTAAACTTTTGCGACAGCAAAATTTTGATTTTATCATGTAATCGTATTTTAATTTCTATGAATTGTTTCCAAATTCGAAACATGGATTTGTAAGCTGTTTGTTTAATTACAGTAAAAATTTCAAAGCTTTTTGGTGTATACTTTTCGTCTTATCAAAAGATTTCGGTTGTGCTTAAACTTTTGCGACGTACTGTATATTGGAAGCTTTACGTTAATATTGGAACATAGAAGAAAACACGTATTTCTCACGACTACTCCGTCAACAAGTTATCAGTCGTGTATACTTGACACGTAAAAAAAGAATCTTTAACCAATATTTTTAGTTTTGCAATTTCAGTAAGGATAAATATTCGAAAACCGAGAGAAAAATAACACTAAATAAAACTCGTCCCAACTTCTTAAGAAGTCGTCAAAAAAGATTATGACAAAAGTACTTCAGCGAGATTAGTAGATTTTTTCGGAACTGCAATGGGGTTTTCATTTTGGCGGCATTTGCCAAAATCCCATCACATATCATTCATTCCATATCGATCTAGAAAACTTTGCCCTGAAATGCAGCCAGAAAATAAAGACAAAAGAGACATAAGCTTTCGAGTCATTACGTTACTATGGTTTTTGCAAATGATTTTGCACTTAAAAATAAATATGCATTTAAAATGCTTGAAATTTTTATAAATAGTATATAAAAAGCATTAAATTTAAAGTCTTTTATTAAATTAGTGAAGTTTTGCTATTTTACATTTTTTCAATTCGTTGAAACATTTTTCTTTTTTTCTACATTTATTATTTATTTGTTTATTTATTTACTTTGTGATTCACTAGTTTCTTGAATGGGTTTTCAAATATAAATCACATTGTCGGAAACTGCCTCTCTCCATTGTTTCAGACTCGTATGGCATGTTTAGGAATGTTTTGCAGCTGAACCACTTCAAGTTAGTTTAAAACATACCTGTAACCTCTCATCCTGAGGAGAAAGAAGCAAAATCAAAGTGAAGTTCTGACATTAGTTCCAGAAATAATTTTTTAATTGTAAATGTAACTCAAATGTGAACAAATGCAATCGAGATGCGTGATGAATGAAAAAACTCCGCTTAAATAAAGTAATTTCTCATTTTAACTTATAAGAAAGTATTAGTTTCGCTAGAACCATTAATCTTAAGTAATAAACGTCCAGACAAACAACTTATTCAAAGAAATGAAAGTTGACTGAAGTAGTCATGCTTCTTGTTGGCTGCCAAGCTATATGATGATTTGTAGTATGGGAGTTAAGCTGATAAAATTCACTTTGAGTTAGCTCATAGTTCCAGGATTTGCTGTTTCCATACTGATTCAAGTGTATACAGGCATAGATAGAGTTATTTGGCTACTGAGGAGGTACTCAAAAGTCCAAGCTAACTTACAAGCATATTTGAAGTTAAAAACCAACGTAAATAAAGCACAAATTAGGTAGCTTTATTTACGCCGATTTTTAACTTCAATTTTATTTTAGCACAAAGCATATTTGATTATTTTCCATTTATCTTACAAGTACATTCGTTTTAGTCAAACTCATATGCTATGAGTTTTATGCATCGTGGCAGTCAACGTATCAAGCGTTAGGACACCTTTCTCTTACAGGCCAAAAGATAACTGCAGAATGAGATTGCAAAGACCCTTTTATAGAAAAAAATTAATATTTTGACTGCATCCAGCAATCTATATTTCTACCAATAAGTCAAATGTAAGTTTTTCTCCTTTCTGTACAAGTTTATGAATGTAGGTATATTTTGTACGCCAAAATATTACATTTATTGATTGAAACTGAAAGAAGCAAATGTTTAAGCAAAGCCATCCAGATTTTTAGAAACTACTTTGTTTTCGGTGGAGTTGAAAATTTTAAACAATAAAGTAACAAACAGAAAAATATTTTTTTTTTAAACAAAATATCATAGATATAAATGTATATCTTTATATACATGTGAAAATGTTTTGGGAGAATTCAGTTAGTGACCTCACTTAGTTTCGTGACACTATGGTAAAAGTAATGCAACCAAATTTAGTGGAGGGGGGGGATACCGTATATCGAAGCTCCAGGACAAAGGCTAATATTAATGATTTGAGTTATAATTTTGCAAGAATCGTTTATATGCATGATGGTACATATTGAAGGAGCGTCACATAAAATAGCTACTACTTCGATTCCAATGAAAAAAAAATACCCTTAGCAAAGAGAGGCTTTATACGTAGAGAACGTCTAAAATGAAAAACTAATAATTACTCGCCCAGTAAAATTCATTTAATAATAATTTAATAAAACTCATTTTAAAATTCTGAAGCCATGTGTCATTTTGCAAGTATATAAGGCAAAAACATGTAACTGTAACTACTTAGCGTTTCTAATAATTGCTTTTAAGCTCATTGTAAAGAAATTAATTTAGACATTTGTTTGTGTGCAAGCAGCTCTCACCAAAACGATCTGCACCGTAAAAATCAATAGCTACCATTTTTTGATTTTTAATATTGTTGCCGAATCCATTTTCTAATTTTAAAACGAGATGAAAATCCACAAAAATATTTTTTTTTCTAAGAAAACATCGTCTGAACCATTACGGCGCTGCAAATTAAAATTCTAATTTCAAACGGAAGACAAATCGCCTCTTCACACGCAAATACTAAACACCGAGAGGTAAGATGACGGCAAGAAATTATTTGCTCTGGAAGAGAGAAGTTTGCATAGGGGAAAGGAAACATGTTATCACAAGCTCCGAGCTATAAATTTGAAAACTGCGTCGTCATTCCGTGAACCATTAATTCCAAAATACTTTAATGGAAATTAATGACCATGCTCAGACAGTTCTTATTCAGTTCTTTCCTAAATAAAAGCTGACACGGTCTTAACGATCAAATATTCTTTATGTCTTCACAAAAAAGACCGACTGGTAGGACCGTGAAAGCCATTATGAACACAGATAAATCCAGAGGGTTGAGAAAGAGGCTATTACTGACAACTGCCGTCCGTCATCTTTGGATAGCTTCCAGCTTTGCCAGAATTCCATCAGACCGTATTTGAAGCCAGAGTTGGAACATTGAAAATGATTTTTCGTACGGATGGAAACAAGTATTTTAAAGAGAAAGTACATTATTTTTTAAATAATCTTTCGTGTTTTTTGCAGCAGGCTTTCAGTAAGGATGAAAATAGGGTAGTTTAAAGGCATGAGAAGAAATTTATCTAGTATTTTTTTTTATTCGTTAGAGAATAAATTAACTCAAAACTCATTAAGGATAAAGACAAGCATTACGGTCTTCACTTGACGCAGTTCTAGTCAATTTAGGAAAAAAGTTTTCTTTTTTTTTTATAATCTCGGAAATTTTGGAATTTAACATAGGTTAAAATACAGATAAAATAAGTTTCTGGCTTATTTTTGTTTTTCCCAAAAAATAATGGCGCGAGATGCAGCTGGCCAAAGATCGCACATTGGATGCCATTTCTCACTTGCAATTTCCAATAAAAATTTCAACCTGGTTTCTCTCCTGAATGATGCATAATTTTATTTTATTTATTTATTTTTTATTTTTTTGAAATATAAATATTTTTGATGTAAAACAATATGCAACATTAAATATGTGTTTAATTTGTCCTGTTACAGCGTTTTGAGGAAAAAAAATATTAATTACTTTTTAATTATTTATTTGTTTTTCAAAAACACAACTTTGGAAAGTTTATTTTTAAAATTATTTATGGTTGCTGTTGATCAGTATCATTGAGTACTACGTTTCCTGAAAATCAGAATTCCACTTGTGAATTAAACAAGTTTTAGAGCTATTTGAAAAAACGAGACTTTTTTTGAAACTGCATGCAGACAGAATTGAAAATTTAACATTCTATTCACTAGCAAGTGATAAATAGACACCTTTAATTTAATTCTAGCTTTATTTTCAACTTTAGGGCTCGCTTCATCCAGATTTTTTTTAATGAAAACAAGGACGCAGCATTTAGCCGATTCACCAACCGAAACATTTCTCCGCGCGCAGCATGTCTGCTTAGTAGAGGAAGATCGCCTATATTGAACACCTTAACCCATTTATGCCCAAGTTTTTTTTAACAATTTTTTTTCAATTTTTATCTACTTAAAACTCTTACATGGAATGGTTTACATACATTTTAGGCTTAAAATAGTTCGCCATTGTCATATTTATGAAGTTATTTAACGTCCTGTTTATGGGATATTTTACAGATATGTGAGCAAAATACGACCTTACTTAACTTTACTTTTGTAAGTAACATTACAGAAGGCATCTGAGATCAATTTTAAGCAAATCATTTTAAAATAGTTTTATTTTATGAAAAATAAGTTCGCAAAAAAAAACTTGCTTGTTGTGGCTACCCATGCTGGATCGTTGCTTGACTGATTTATCCGAAAATAGCTGTCAATAAATAAACTCTGATGTCCAAATAGTGACTCTAACTGATTTTCTCAAGTAGAAGGACTATTTAACTTGTGAAAAACAGCTTCAGTAAAATGATGTACCCATTACAGGTTTTTGTGCGCAGTAACTAACAAGCGTCCCGTTTTTAGGCTACTGGGCATAAATGTGTTAAGAACAAGAGTTCTGTTTTAGTCTAATTGTCAAAAACAGAGCAAAATCCAGCATTATTGAATTAACAGCTTTATTGAATCAGCCACTGTATTGAATCAAAACTTAAGAGCAAGCGTGATTCATATAAGCGGCGGCCACTGTATAAACAAAGTTCTGCGCATAAGCGTTAAAGGTAGCAAATGGAAGTCACTCAGAGAACTTCGGTCGCCAATCTCTTATAAGAAGCATAGCTTCAATTTTTATAACCACATATGAGGGAATATACATTCTAGTTTCCTAAGGCATAAAACGTTGCTCAAAAGTTGAGAATTGGTAGCGGAAAAAAATAATTTGTAGATATGTCCGTATTTTTAAGGTATCTAAGTTTAAAAATTTCATCAGAGCCACAATTAATACTATAAATAACTAACCACTCGTATTTACCTTATCTAACCTTAGTATTTGATTAAATCAGAAAATTAGATTTTAAGAAACAAGAATTAAGATGAATTACCGAGCCACAGTCATCATATTCCTCGTTCACAAAGAATGTAATCCACATAAAATAGCTTTTAGGGAAATCCAAGAGGCCCCAACTTAACAAATACGTGAAGATAAAAGCTTCCTTCCCAAAATAAGCACGTGCATTTAACGATAAAAACAGTTTTCCTTGGTCTAGTCAATGTGCCTATTTTGGCGCAGAAAGAGCTTTCACAGCTCTCAAGAGAATAATAACTCCCACATGCTGTAGTTAGTACGATTTTGTCTAAGATGTAGCATGTAAGATTCACACACGTAGTTTCTTAAAAGCATCTTAAAGGTGATCTGTAAAACAGAGATCTGAAACTAACGTCCAGTGAATTAATACAGAGAATGTGAGCTAAAAGTTGTTTTGATCCAAACATTTTATTGCAGATAGCCTTATCTTTTATAAGCTATGAAATGTCTATATTGCTTTTGACGTGATAAAATGTTTCAAATGCATATTTTCAGACATTTTTAAACATGGTAGCAAAGCAGTAATTCACGGTACTTTGAGCCACAAAATCTTTATTTAAAACTGCTCTATACATATGTTGGTAGCTTTATTGTATTTGTGGGGATAAAACGGAAGAACCATGCTTTAACTATTTTATAGCTATCCAAAATTAAGAAATAATAAATATTATTAAATTAATTTAAAATAAATTATAGCCTGATTTAAAGCTGTCCTACCATTTAGAGTAACTTCAAGCCACGTCAGAAATGGTACACAAAACAAAGTATTGTACTTAAAAAATGCAACTTTAATGCAACCAAAAAATAATAGAATAAATATTTGAAAACTTCCCATTTTTACTTTGCAGCATTGCTATCATTTAAAACACAGTATAGAGCAGTGTTTCCCAACCTTTTTGAGCCCCCTTCAAGAGGCTGACTGATACCTATCGCCCCCCCCCCCCCCCACCTGCTTCCTCTAAAATCAATAAGTTGGTGCAATTGAACATCGATATTATTAAAAATATAAGCTCCTAACTTTGATTTGAAGTAAAATGTACTCAATAAAGCAATTATAACCAACCACTTTTAAACTAAAAATATTAATAAATAAACAAAATACCGCACTTTTCAAAAAACAGAGAAGTACATTTTTCAAGAAATTGTTTTCTTTTCTACACTGGAATCTGGGACAATTAAAATTATTGAAACTAAAAATTTGAAGGAAAATAAATTAAAAATCTGAAAATTCAGAAAATTGACAATGAATGAAAAAATGCTTCCTTAGGTTCATCCGAGGTGCAAGGAGGAAGCTCTTGGACTTTAATTTGTTTCTTTCTTAACTTGTGATCAATTGTCTGAACTCTGAACAAACGGTTTCGTACATGTTTACAATTTCATTTTTCGCTACCATTTTTGCTACTGCTGTTTCCTTCTTTTCTAAATACCCATCCCCCCTATCGCTCCTTAAGAATTTATCGCCCCTTTGAGGAGTCAAATCGCCCCTTTGGGGATGATCGCCAAATAGGTTGGAAACCACTGGTATAGAGTGTTAAAATGCAACAAGAATACTTTCATCGATTTCTAAATTAGCTTCCAGGACTAATTAGTTGACTAAATTTTAAAGTACGTTTTAATTTTCGTCAGTACAACCGATACTGGCCCAAAATGCTCAAATTAATAGTTGTTGTACATGCTTTGTATTCTATTTAATCGAATCTCTCCTCAACATTTTATGCGTGGCAACTAGTGTTTTCAGTTTTTCAGTCAAAAGCTTTTACTATTTCAGTTACCAGTATACTATCTAGATTTGGGTGAAATTTACAATAATCTTTAAAAAAAAACCTAATATAACTGACTTCATGAACATCTAAACGAAATGTACTTTTCGAAAAAACATTTTTCTCTTTATAAACTTTGATTTTTTTTTTAACCTTCTTTTCTACCACAAACGGAAATTCTTTCTCCGATTCAGAAGGGATTTCAATACAAACAATCTCTAGCAACAGTCGAACAAAGTTAGCAATTTTTATTCTTCAGGCCTCCTACGAATTGTAACTTTTATCCTGTTTTCTCACTAAAGTCACGATTCCCTCCCTCTAAGAAATAACAGATTCTGTGCCGCATCTTTAAAAGTTTGACTAGTGATTTTGTGTGTTGTATCTTCTAAATCAAAAACTCAATCAAGGGTTGTTGCAAAAAGTTGTTAAGTAACTTTCATTTATTGCTTGTGCTCGTTAACTATTGATGTTTTCTGAAGCAGAATTCAAAGTCGAAAGCTTCATTCAGTGATTGGTACTTTGTATCTCATAAACTGCACACTTAAAGTTAAATTAACATATATTTATCCTTATTAATACTATATTTGAATAAATTCAACTAGAAATAAAGTGCAGTAATAATTCCATAACCTCTTATTTGAAAAAAAGCGATGAAATGGTTGATTGAAACTCCAAAACACATGTATGCACTTAGTTACGTTATTTATTTAGTTTTCTAAAAATACATTCAACTGGAGTTTTTAGTTTTCAAAGTGCTTTATTTCAACCTTGAAAAAATACGCTAGGTGTACCAGAAAAATGGGTAACACATATCATTCTCCACCCCCCCCCCCCCAGGCAAAACATCATAAGAAGTTTTCACTCTTTCTAACTGCTTTTAGCCATCCGAAAGCGAAGAAAATATTTTTTAAGAATCCATTACGTCAGCTTTTTGACAAAACCCTAGCTTTTGACTTAATTAAGCATAAACTGTGTTGATATCACCCACAATATTATTATTACTAAAAAAATTTATTTGTTAAAAATATTATATTTATCTTGAGATGCTTGAAAAAATGCATATTAGTTATTCAGTCTTTAAAAAATAAAGAAAGTTCATAATTGCTCATGCATCATGATTGAAAAGAAAACAAATAAAATCCCCTTCGACGTCTTTTAAGTCAAAAAATTAAGTTGAAATAAAATAATTGTAAAAATCTTTAAAAAATACCTAATCTGATTCGCAGTTTATGTTAAAAAATTTCTTTCTTGATGTTTTGCCAAACTCAAATTATAACAAACTTCAAAAGCTAGCTACGAGCTTCATTACGTAACCACTGAAGGATCTGAAACAAAATTGCTTCAAAGCTTAAAGGCTGCATTGCTTCGGAAGAAAAATCTCATATCCATCAAGCATGAGTCATTTTTATGATTTCCTCTCCCTTCTGATTATTGCAGTAGAAGCAGTAGAAATGTTTAGACATCGGAAAATAAAAATTTCCGTCAATATATCCTAACACCTGGAGCAGATATTTTCTTGCATTGGATATGAAAGTGCACAGACTTTCGTTAGCAAAAAAAAAAAAACAGTATAAAACAGTAAAGATACAGCCAAGTCAAATGCACCACGGGGAATAGTACCCTAGTGAAACTTCCGGGTGTTTTATGACCTCAATTTATGGGCTTTGGGCTAGCGTGGTCCTAAGAATTGCAAGATTCCTATGCTTGCGTAAAGTTATTGCGTTTGCTTTAGCTTCGATGCACATTCCTGCTAACCATCCACCAAGTCTAAATATATCGCTCGTGAGAAATATGCTGTTGTAGCTAATTAGTGAGTGATGGGCTACATAAGTATACGCATTTGTGCAAATAATGAAGAGCATCATTAATGCTTGCAACTTTATTTTAGCTGCTTGGTGATTATTCTTTTGCATTAGTATAGGAATTAATGCAAATAATCGGCAATATTTTTTAATGTTGATATCATTAGGTTATGAAGAATATTAATGGTAATATTAATATACATCAATCAAACATCTGGATGTATTAATCTTCAATGATTTATATTGTAAATGTAAGGATACTTTATACAAAAAAATCACACTGGTTTGCGAAGGTTTTTCAAACTTTTACTGGCATATGGATGTTAAAAGTTTGCGAAATGCTGCTTTGAGGCAAACAATTCCCTACTTCCCTTAAAATAATCTGAATATTCCACATTCTTGAAAACTTATACAGAGGAAATATTCAAATTTATTCAATGTTGCATTTAACATTGCTGGCAGATAAGGAGGAGAGCAGGAGCAAGATTTCACTAATGATAATGATGATTAATGTAATATCGTAAGTAGTATTGTTATTGATGGCACAAGTTCCTCGAAAATGGATTTCGTGATCGTAAGTTATGAATATAAATATGTTGTGCAATCCAGATTGCCATACTAAAGCTTCAGTTTAAAGTGCTAAGCTTAATATCGTACAAAATGGCCGTAGCGTATAGTTATACTACAATAAGTTGCACATAAGTGCATTATCTAAATATTTTCGAATTCATTTATTTAAAAGCTGTCGCTGAGGCATGACACTTATGTCATATGATTTATCGATTGGTTCTAGGAGAAGCTTCATTTTTATTCTAAATAATCCATATTTCTGTAACGGAGATCAATACATGGGTGTTGTAAGTATGAAAATTACAAATTAAACTGTCAGAGAGTAGGGGAATGTGGAACAAAGTGAAATAGTTGAGTTACATTTTTCAAAATGTACGAACTGAAAATGCGTTTTGAAAATTGCAATACGCCAAGAAAGAGATGCGCTGTTTTTATAAAACTCGTATTGAAGTTTTATTTTTTTCCTTTTTAACAATAAATTATACAATTATGACATCATATGTGTATCAAAACAATAATTAAAAATTTCGAATGAAATATATCCATTCGGTTATTAAAAGTATTTTTCATCAATCCATTTTCTTTTTTTTTTCTCTTATTGCTTCTCTTTTTTCTTTTTGGTTCGCTCCGTGTGTAACCCTTAAGACGGATAAAGCCCGGGGTGGAGCGCCCCCTCCCCTCCTAGCTAAACTATTGGTATACGCACAATATATATATGTTTATGTCAGGCCCGTTATTTTAAGTTTTTCCACCGTTTTAAGTTTACATAAGGGGGGGGGGCGTGCAAAAATACAAATGAGGGATTCACCGATTAATCGGCAGTAACGACTAATCTGCCTCTTTGCCGATTATTTATATTTGGCCAAATTCGTGCCCGCTTAAATGACGAGCCTGGTTTATATTACATATAGGTATCACTGTAGTAGTTCAACCCAAACTCAAGTCTTGTGTAAACGAGGCAAATATATGTAAATGCTTATATGCACAAGAGTCGGTAACTGTAAGTGCCGCGAGCTCAATTGTTTTTCCTCATCTCAAAATATGACCAACGCGCCTCAAGAAATTTTCGCTTCAAAAATCTAAACGAAGGGCGTGAATCTTTTTTTTTTAGAAAAAATGGAAAATAATAATAATAAAAAAAATATTAGTTTTATGTTCATGGCTAGAACGATAACAGATTGCTTGAAAACGATTTACACGATACTTTATTTTAGTTATTAAAAATGATCATTACTAGCATAGATCTGCGAAATTGAGGAGCACAGTAATGACATTTTCGCTTCCAGATGCTAATCAATAGATTTTCTGTCACGATGTCAAAATGAACTCGGAGGAGCAACCTCGGAGAGGAACAACCTAGGCGTAATAACACAGGAGTGGCTAGGGCTTGTTTTGCTAACTTCAACTATTATTATTTTTTGTTTTCAATTTATTTTTTTGTATGTACATGCTTGTGCCTGTACGTAGCATTTTAGAAAGCTTGTCACAGAGTTAACAACCATTTTACAAAGTGTATGGAGCGAAGTGTGCTACCTGGTAAAGTTTTTCTTTTCTTCTTCTTCTGGATGATTTGGGTGTAATAACTTTTCTTTATACACTTCCGACAGGAAAAAGGAAAGCTGACGCAGACCGTAAAATGCCTCCATTTCTTATATGATCATATTTATAATATTTAAAAACAAACCTAAGTTCTGTTTTTTTTTTTTTTTTTTTTTTTTTTTTTTTTTTTTTTTTACGGCAATGCGCGGAATGCCAGTTTTTAAATTTGTTAAAAATTTAGAAAATTTGCCCCAAATACTGAAAGATTAGATACATGAACAAGATACAGCAAAGATACAACGAAAGGTATCATTAATTAGCATTATTAACCCCTTACCTGGCGCGGACGTATATATAAGCCTCGCTAAGCCGATGCGTTTCTGTGCAATGCACTGCTATCAGCAAAGCTAGCCCCATATGGGTTTGGAATGCAATTGAATGTCCTTGACATTGTTACCGATTCACTTACCAATTTTTAAAAAGAATAGGCGAATTGGAGATGTTAATATTTCCGATACACCTAATAAAACTCTTTGCACATGTGTGAAAACTGGTGACTCTGGGGAGAGAATCTCGTATTTTTTTCCTCCTTGGGTATAGGGTTTATATTTCAGAAACATGTTCTTCATTCTACTATAGGTGCATACTACAGCAGAAGTATTTTTTTGAAATACGAAGCAGATCACACAGTTATTTTCAATGCTAAGTTTGTAGACGTAAAAAATGTGTGAGCCCTCCATTCGTAACAAAACTATAAAATCAATAAATCAAGTGATAAATTCAACTGCAGAAGAACGGTAATTATCCAAGCCTTTGGGGACCGAGTTGATTCTGACAAGCGAAATCCGGATAGTTTGACAAACAACCTCAGGGCTGATTCTAACCAGATAAAAAGATTAAAATGACGTTTATTTGCGGAAATTCTAAATCAATCAAATTTAGTAGTAAAAAGGTGCAGATAAAATGTATTGTGTGTGAAATTTTCCTTTGCACTTTATTTAAGCTAATATTCAGCGTTAGAATTATGTTATTCTGACTTTCATTCGTCTTCTAAGTTCTTACTATCCTTAAAATTTGAGAATGTTTCGACATTGCGAGCTTAGTCAAAAATGAGAGGAACCATAATTCAATTAATTAAGCATCTTGGTTCATTGACATTCGGATAATTGCTACTTTGTTGTATCTATTATGAAATTGAATATTGAACTCAAAATGAAAAAACAACATCAAAAATCAGACGGCGTCATTAATAAAATATCAAGTGCAATATACCATCTGCGTGAAACATAATGCAAAACGTGATATTACATAGCATGTTTGAAAATGTAATGCTTGATGGTAATAAATTTACCTCGGAGCTAGACTAACTGAAGTCCATGTTCCTTACTTTTTAGGAGAGTGCGGAATCGCATAAAGGATGGCTTGCTCTCTTTTAAGGTTACTAAATAATTGTGAAGAGGTTTCTTTTACAGAATAACGTTCTCATGGGTCGATACGGAGTAAGATTCTACACTGCAAAAAATGAACTGTTGTTTTAACAGTGTAATACTGGCAGCCGAGGTTCCAATTTAAATCTGTAAAATGCACAGTAATAAACTGTAAAACTAGCAATTTTACAGTTTCTTACTGTAAAGTTGGTAATTTTACAGTTTATTGTCGTAAAATGTAACTGTATTATACTTTAAAACAACAGTATAATTCTAGCAGCAGAGGTTATAGTATAAAACTGCAAAATGCATTGGTAATAAACTTATACTAGCAATTTTACAGTTTATTACAGTAAAATTTTAGCAACTTTTAGTTTATTATTGTAAATTCAGCAATTTTACGTTTATTACTGTTACTGTGAAATAAACTATTTTACAGTTGATTAATGTAAAATTAGCTCTATTATACTGTAAAAATAACATTCATTTTTAATGTGTGCATACAATGTTGTAATAAAGTGTAAATAGCAATTTTTGGACCAGAGTCTGACTCTGAGATACAGATAATGCTCTGGAGTACATAATAGGTAAAATTAACACATATGATTATCAGAGAAAAGTTGGTAGTGACTTTGAATCATTCTTCCTGTCATTAATTATTCGACCTCTTCGCAATAAAAATAATTGAAATAAATTATTGATTACTTACGCATTCTAATATTCCGAATTACTTACGTGATATGTTAAGCTCCTTTACACCCAGCTAGGGCAATGTTGTATTTTAATTATTAAAATTCATTCACAAAAGCTCCAAAACTCCCCCATTTCCAGCTACTCTCCATCGGAGCCACGTGTGTAGTGACAATTTCCCAGGAGCCCCAGGAATAAGCGTAAAGCTTCTCTTAATTTAGGAATATCTAAGCATTGTTGGGACGTGCACCTCTGCATCATCCGGCTAGTTCGTTGTTGTCGACATTGGGATGAAGAGACCTGTGGAGAAATGAAAGGATGTCAATTGAGATCTTCTTTGACAAGGAAATGTTATGCAATTATTGTCCGATATTTCCTTCCTTTCAAGTGTGTTATTGAAGCTCAGTTTCTATTTGGGGTTCAATAGATCATTGAAAGGTGTTTCTGAATTGAAAGATTCTCGTTTATTTAAAATTTGGTGGTTAAATTCTATGTAAATTTAATTTCAGTCTCAGAAACAGATAACAATAGTATGATTTTACTGATGAGTAACTTCAAAGTGTTCAAGATTTTTTTTTTCTTTTAATCTTTTTTTCTTTTTTTTTTCTTTTTTAAAGAAATGAAATTTCGAAATTAGAGTGAAAAGACTAGCAGAGAAACTTATAGGATGTCAATTGAGATCATTTTTGTAAAGGAAATATCATGCAATAATTGACCAAAATTTCTTACCCTTCAAGTGTGTTATGGAAGTTTAGTTTCAATTTTGAGTGCAATAGATCACGCTTGTAGTTGTATTAGAATGACGTAAATTTCGACCCATTGAACAACAAGGGCCACACGGATACTCTTCACAGGCCATATTTGTTCCGCTGACTGTAGGTTGGGCTCCTCTGGTATTGACAAGAAAACATCGAATTATGAAAAAGAAAACACTTCTAAAAATTAATAAATTGAACTGGTTTTTATACAAAACACCTCAATCACTGTAACACGGAGATCATCATTCACTAATGGTTTTAAGTTAATTTAAATAGTGTATCAATTATGCATTTTCAAGGAAAGCAAGATAATTATCTTTCCCTTATCTTTCAAATATTGTAATACTTAAAGCTTATTTCCATGTTTCTAAACAAGCTTAATGATGCCTTAAAATCTAAAATGTTATGCTTGGTCACTTGGAAAAATGAGATTTCCTTTACCAAAATTGCATTAAAGGACATGTGGAGCAGAAAACAAAAATAAAATGCAAAAAGCTGCCTGGAGGCTTCGGATGTTGTTTTTGTTTTCCACTTGATCAATCCGTAATGGATTTCATTTCAGTAGTTGAAGAAAAACAAAGTGGGTAAATACAAAGCGCAACTGATCCGGACAGCAATTTTAAATTTTCTTTATTTACTCAGAGAATAAAGGGATCAGAAACGTGACCACATACATTAGTTATTATTTTATTGAAATATTTAAAGATATTGATGCGTGTGGTTGGTAGTTTTGAAATTTGTGTTTTTCTCCCTCTCTCTTCTTTTTTTCCTTAATTCGATATTTCAAGTTTTTCAAAAATGAAAATCCTAAAAAGAGAAATACGTTTTAAATATATTCGCATGGCATGTTTTCTTATTTTGTTTTTTGCAGTTTAAGCATTCCTTAATGGTTCAAATCAATTTGTTTATTCACTTTCGAAATAAGTTTTAAGATTTTAATTTATATTTTCAGACGTCGAGTTGCTTTTAATTCTGTAATTAAGTTTTTGGTTATTGGATGCTTTCTCTGAAATGTATATTTTCAGATGACAGACTTTTCAAATTGTTTAGCTACGTTTTAATGTTTCAGAGCATGTTTTTGCTTTGTTTTTTTCTTAATTTAAAAGTACATTTTCAAGCACCGAGAAAAGTTTTCATGTAATAATAAATTTTTGAACGTCACAAGCCCTGCATTAAAAATTTGAGTTATATTTTCATAAAAAATAAATGTCATTAAAAATCTAAGACAACTAATAGCCTGTTAAATTTTCTGTTTCAAACTCAAGCAGAAGGTGACTAGTAAAACTTTTTATTTTTAACTGAACTTACTTTCTGAATTGAACAAATATAAGCAGTGTCAAACTATGACTCATTTTACCTCAGTCACTAAAAATTAAAATTGAGGAATAAAAAGAACGAAATGAAAAAACGAAGTAAATAAATGAAGTTGGAAAGAAAAGAAAATCAAAAAGTTTTTCAACCTGTTTGCCTTTCGTTGGTGTAACAATCTTATTTTGGAGAGAAAATGGGTCAAACTTTGACTATTATTTGTAAAAATAAAAAGTATTTTTAAAAATGTGTTCGCTGTTTATTTGTTTTAAAGATTTTTTTAAAGTTTCTGGCATGCTTTACTTCTGCTGTACCATTATTGAAAGTGCATTTTTGGAGATAAAAATTGCTGTCAAAATTTTATAATATTGTGATAAATTTTAAATTAAAAAAATAGACTTGATTTTTTTTATTATCTTAAAATCCCGAGGTGAAACATAAAGAAAATCTACGAGAGTAAGTAAAACAAAATATTTCTCTTGTTATTTGGGCTTTTCCGATTTTAATTAATATTTTTTCTTTTCAGACTCATTATATATATACAGAGTTTAGGTATAAGAGTCGTATGAGGCTAGTGGGGCAATATATTATTTTGGAAACATTTAACTTCATATAAAAAAGTGTTATGTTTCTTGAAATATATTTACTACAAATTTCATAGCCCCAATTATCGAATGCTAGTTTATCTGTAGTGTTGCGATGTACCACAAGAGTGCTTCGAAATCAACTGAAAATTTATAGAAATACTAATACCTTATTACAATATAATAACAAAAAATAACAAAGGTCAAAGAATATTTTTCTAGCATAAATTAGTTTTATTTGTGAGATACGGAAGCAGGAATTGTCATTCTCTAAAAACAATTAAACTTCTTCTACCAAATGGCAACATGTGTTAATTTAAAACACTTAAGGAAACAAAAAATTGATTCTTCTAGTGATTTACAGTCACTTATTTTAAGTAACCTTAGTTTGATGTTAAAAGTATCCATTAAAGGTACAACTATGTCAAGTTAATGGACCACGAACATTGTAAGCGTAAAATGCATTCTTGGTTAAGTCTTTTAATTTAAGATGGCGATCGACTCATCACGACGATTAATTCCGTTAGGATTTAATTAATGAAACCTGAAAAGAGAAACACTCATGCTCTTAAGAATAACTTTTGAGCAAAATGTATTTTAAACATTAATTGCATTTTTGAAATCAATTTCTGTCTTATTGATTATCTTTTGCTTTATTGCGCTTCAATTTTAATCAAAAAATATTCAAGATAAAGTTCTTATTTACCAAAAAAGTTTAGATTTTCTCAATTATAAAAAGTTTTATGTTATTTTAAGTGGAGCATGTATCTTGGTAGAGTGGAGAAAATGGTTTACTTGTCAGGTCAATTTGCCTTAAAGTGACGATTTTTGTTTTTACTATTAATTTTTTTTTCCGCATTTGTTAGTGCTGATCGACTTAGAACAGCATCTAGAACTACATTAAGAGAAATATTAGCTTTTATTTTCCCTTTTTGATTAGCACAACATTTTTTATAAAGTTTCCTCTTAGGTGGGACGTGGTATACCGACTTACCCTACAGATAAGCTTGGAGATAAATATACACAGATTAATACTTCCGTGCCAAGTACAAAAGTCGTATCTGCACTTTTTAATAAAATAGAGTTATCTCCACCAAGTAGTTCTCTGTAACGTATTTACCCACATACAATGTTTTATGAACGAAAAAAAAAAACATTTTTTAAAAATTTCTGAAAAAGTATTATCCAAATCAAATACATAGAGGAGCAAAACTTTAAAGAGTTTTTGCTCAATTTGAGCTCGACTGCAGATACCACTTTTGTGCTTATCACGTCAGAATAGTTATGAGGTAAATTTTAAAACAAAATTCTTGAAATTAAGTCTGATTTATTTCCAAATGTTCTGGTTATTTATCGTAGACCAAAAAAGGTCTGAATCTTAAAAAGTTTCTAATTTCTAAAGATACTAAAAAAGCTTCACCCATAAAAGGGGTGAATAGAAAACTTGTTGCATGAATTGTTGTTACTGCCGACGTTGTTCAAAAAATGCGGGGTAGTTTTGTCAATGTGTGCCACTTACTACAAGTCTGGAGTTAGGCCATGGATTACTACTGGTGATTTCTTTCTTCAACAGTTTTAATAACATTGTGTAATCTCCAATTTCTGTATAATAAATGCATTTTGAGCATTCTCATTTCGTGTAGCATTGTTAATACCCTCAGAAAAAGTGCATTAAAAAAAAGTTTAGACGTACGTCGAATAACGTGATAGACTGGGGTATCTATATGCTTCAAATAAGCTCTTATATTATCTCTTAAACATTTAAGAAGAGCTCCGAAGTACCTTGTATATGGCTTTATGTTTTCAAAAGCGATATTGTATTTTTTATTGCAAAAAAAAAGGCTGGAAATTAAATTAAAACAATTGTCCTTAATTTTTCTTTATTCCTTCTTTTTTTTAATGCTTGATTAAAATTCTCTGCATATTTTTAAAAAATACAGAAATAGTAAAACTGGACATTGAAGATTACATAAATAGTAAAAGTCTGCTAAACGTTTTGTATATAATATTTTATTTGAGAAATTCAATGTTATAGCTAAAAACGATTCCAAAATGCGTTTTTAATGAGAACTGACAGCTCAATTTACATTAGAGCTCGATGAAAAGCGTTTGTACGCAAATGAGAAAGAATCAACTCCGCATTTCTTGAAACGATTGACCCCATATCTTTTATCAACAAAGAAGAAGAGTTGTAAATTCAAAGAATGAACCTCTGCCGTACTATAAATCTTTCAAAAGATCAGAGAGTTTTCAGCGGAAAAGCTACCCCTTCTCAATCTTCTTTCTAATCTAAACAGCTTGCCTCCAACCATTCTCCTCTTCGTTTCAGGATGGTCGGAGCCATTCTCCACTGCGCATGCGCCCTCTTCCCGCTCAGCCCCTCCGGATCGAGCCATCCGGCAATGTGTCTTGGACTGTCAGTGTCTCCGCGGTTTCTATGAACTTCGGTTGGTGGTCAGGGCCGAGCAGCAACCAGCGCCATTCCAAAACAACTTGGGGAGATGTGATCACCGGCTGCATCACGTTGCGCTCGAGGCTTGGAGGGGATACCATGCACGGGACAGTCCTCATATGGAAATTGCTCTGTTTCACCTATATCCTCGCCTTAGTGCGCCCCGTGCCCGAGAAGATTCCAATTGGTGAGTGGAACAATCCAGTTCATTATTCCCGCATCAAATTCCAACGGACTAATCAGCTACCTGTCAATAGATTTTATTAGTGCCCCTATAGGGAGCATCTCGCGATAACAGACGGGTTGAGAAATTAAGAAAAATTAAAAGCATCTGATTTTTAAGGGAGTAATTGAATTGGTACTGTTTAGAGTAAATATAAACAAGTCAACTGTTTTAACAGGATTATTTCGGTGTCTCTTGAACTGTTTGCGTAGTTAATGTGTATTTTTCAGAATCATTTTTTTTTTATTTTTACTTTAAATCCCAACACGGTTCAATATATTTTTAGTGCACCCCGTGCCCGAGAAGATTCCAATTGATGAGTGGAACAATCCAGTTCATTATTCCCGCATCAAATTCCAACGGACTAATCAGCTACCTGTCAATAGATTTTATTAGTTCCCCTATAGAGAGCATCTCGCGATAACAGACGTATCAATCGTTGCACAAGAAGCCCTATAAACACTGCAAACATGGTCAATCCTTGTT
Organism: Uloborus plumipes; assembly: GCA_038373865.1. Classification (NCBI taxonomy): domain Eukaryota; kingdom Metazoa; phylum Arthropoda; class Arachnida; order Araneae; family Uloboridae; genus Uloborus; species Uloborus plumipes. The sequence goes on along the minus strand of JAXGGA010001474.1, from coordinate 127,423 downwards.
TCATTGCATAAAGTTCATCAAGAGCATTACTATGATGCAATTATATTTTGAAGATTTACAGAAGTAATATTTAAATAATTAGGGATGCACCGATAAGCAAATTGGCCGATTACCGATTACCGATTAATCGGCTGTTGATAATCGGTCGATTAATCGGCTGAGCCAATTAATGATAAGGACGATTGTTTTTCTACTACTAATTTTACCATCAGTTTTTTCTCTGTTATACAATTCCAAGTTTAAAAATAGTAAGTTATATTTTTCTGAGAGATTTTTTTTCAATTTTCCTAGTTTAAACAAAATAATTTCAATATTTTATGTAATTTCTTAGAACAAATTTTCATGTTACTTTCAATTCTATTATTAACACATTGTTTGGTATGTAACATAAAATAATACATGACATAAAAATTCAAAACCAAAGGGGAGGAGGGAGTCTGAGGTGAGCACTCTAATTTAGGAGTACATTTAATTTATACTTTTTAATAATTAGTAGCAATTTAATTCATAACTTTTATTCTTTGAAAATTAGCGGTTATCTAAAAGCACTGTGCTAAGGAGAAAACTATCGCCACATTAAAAATGTTGCAACATTGTCTTTGTATATTTATTCAAAGTAGGAGAATTAGTTAAAAAAAATTTTATATCAGCTGTGAGGATAATTATCACTGTTAATAAAAGTATTCATCATAGTTGGTATACTTTAAAGAATAGTATTTGAAGAATATTTTTTGGTCGATTAATCGGCCCGATTTTGCCGATTATTAATAATCGGCAAAGTGGCCAATTATGGCCGATTAATCGGTGCATCCCTATAAATAATACTATTGTCTCAGTAACGGAAATATGTCATAAGATGACTTTATTACTGAGCCAAAAACTTTTATTTCTATTATTAGTAGCAAGGAATTTCCTTGTAAAAAATATAAACATGTCAAATCCACGGCTGTCATTTCAAGTTTTTCCAGGGGGGGAAGGGGGCAAAGGATCCAAACACAATGCAATTTCATCGAAAAACATTAAAAAACCACGCCCACTTATATGTAAATACATTGATTTCTCAAAGTCAAGGGGGGACAATTGACCCCCCTGACCCCCTAAATGACGGGCCTGGTCAAATCTTTGTTAAATTGCATGCATTGTAAAAAGTGAATGTTTTTTTAACAGAATAATATAGCTAATTTTATAGTAATAAACTAAAAACGGCTAATTTTACAGCACTAAACTGCAAAATTGCTAATTTTACAGTTTATTACCGTGTATTTTACGAACCTCTCCTGCCAGTATTATACTGTTGTTTTTAGAATATAATACAGCTGAATTTTAAGGCAATAAAGTGTAAAATTTCGAACTTTACTGTTAGAAACTAAAATTGATAGTTTTACAGTTTATTACTGTGCATTTTGCAGTTTTAAATTGGAACCTCTTCTGCCAGTATTACACTGTAAAAAGAACAATTCATTTTTTGCAGTGTGAAGTTCGTCAAGAACATGACTACAATACAATTAATTTCTGATGATTTCTAGAAACAATACTTAAATAATAATGTTTGCTCAATGAAGGACTTGTCTCATAAGATACGTAAGTTACTGAAACAAAAAATATTATTTTTGTCAATCCTAGCACAGAATTAATGTCCTGTAAAGACTGTAAACATGTCAAATCCTCGTTTCATTGCAAGACGTTCATCAAGATCATGACTATAACGCAAATAAATATTGATGATTTCCAGAAACAGTACTTAAATAATTATGTTGGCTCAGTATTTGGACGTATCTCATAAGATACGTCCGTTAGTGAACCACATTTTTTTAATTATTATTTCCCTAAATATTTCAAATTTATTAGCATTATTTAGAGAGTAGTAGAGTTCATACTCTTCATATACACTAGGGTGGAGAGAAAAAAACAAAGTTTTTATTTTCGAATCGTAATAGTGCGGAAAAGTTGCGATTGGTGAAGAGTTACAAAACAAAACAAAAATTTTTGAAATCGGATAGTATCTTCCGTTCCCGCAACGAACCTGAAATTTTGAAAAAATGAAAATTTTCATGTGTTTTTAGTGATTTTTTAAAATTTACGTTTTAATGTTTTATTTTAATGCTCTTGGAGAGAAAAGTTACGTTTGGTGAAGCCTTCTGAAATTTTGAAAAATATATTGAAATCGAATAATACCTTCTGATCCAGGAACAAGCTAGAAAAACCAAAAAATTATAAAACTTCAGCTTTTTTTGGGGTGATGAAAAAAAATTTAAAAAAAAAGTGTTCTCTTTTTTTTTTTTCTTTTTTAACCGGTATCATTGCGTAAAGCCTTTCAAAAAGCACTATATTACTCTTAAACTTCAGGTATCTTCTAAACATGCAAAACTACCATTTTTTACAACAATGAAACATTTTCAAATAATCGAAAGTTATAAAATATTTTCCAAAATTTCTACAATCCAGTACAAAAATCCACTAAATAAAACACCCACTCCAAAAAAAAGGCTAATTTTAATCACTAAACTATAAACAATTTTAATACCTAACTAATTATATACAGTTTCTTAATCCCCTTTTGTAGTCTGTGCCTTCTATAATTATGTTACCTAACTTAACTGACTACCCACAGAATCCTTTAACATTAATTTAATTAGAAACTTATTTTAAAATTAAAACTTCTTTAAAATTAAACCTAGTTAGGTTAGGTAGTGTATAGAATGAGACTGCAAAATGCAATTAAATATTCAGAAACTAACATATAATGAGGTAGGTATTAAAATAGTTTATCGTTTAGGGATAAAAAATATTGTTCATCTTATGAGTGAGTGTTTTGTTCAATGGATTTTTGTACTGAAAAAGTTAAACAAATTTAATAATTAGGTATGGGTATGAAGTTGTATGTAAATATTATGTATTATTTTTTTCTGTTTAGCTCCCAGTTGTTTTTTAATGGCGGTTTTGTTTTTAATACGCTTTTACTAGTTTCACATGTGGGTTTGTCAGTATGTATGTAACTCTGAATAAAAGATAAAATTCACGTTCTTTAAAAATATAAAAGTGATATATTTAATACTATTGTTAATACTAAAGGCTAAACTATATTATTACATGTTGATGTTATTGAATGCTATTATTAGTACTAAAGGCTAAACTATATTACATGTTGATGTATTATAAGGTGCATGTAAACTTATAATTTGAAATGGTTTAAAGCTTTATAGTTTGATTAACTCTAAAAGCGTATTTTTTAGTTTTTTAAACTTAAATTTAATTATTTATTTTAAAATAATTTTGTGTATGAAAAATTAGAAATCAACAAAATCTAAAATTTGTTTTGTCTTCTACACTAATACATTCCTTATATTTATGGCTTTCATATGAAATGTGTTCCAAAATCATCACCGAGATGCTTATAGTAACCTTTTAAGCACAAGTTTCTCTGCAATCGTGTTTCAAATGTTCAATTGTCATGATAACATGTTTTAACATTTTTTGCATAAGGCTAATAGGGGTGTGTGGGGCAGTAGTGCCCTCTCCTTGTCAAATGCTTTCCAATCCTTAATTTTTGTTACACCTTGCCCCACTTTGCCTGGGACTGTGTTACTGTAGGCACCAAGATAACCTTAAAGCAAACTAAAAGCAACTAAAAAGCAAAAAATAATAGATAACATTTACATAAAAATTTTTACCCATACCTAATTATTAAATTTGTTTAACTTTTTCAGTACAAAAATCCATTGAACAAAACACTCACTCATAAGATGAACAATATTTTTTATCCCTAAACGATAAACTATTTTAATACCTACCTCATTATAATGTTAGTTTCTGAATTTTTAATTGCATTTTGCAGTCTCATTCTATACACTACCTAACCTAACTAGGTTTAATTTTAAAGAAGTTTTAATTTTAAAATTAGTTTCTAATTAAATTAATGTTAAAGGATTCTGTGGGTAGTCAGTTAACCCATTCCCTGCCCCGGCCGACACACGATCGGCCGCGCACTTTGTGTAAAAACCGCTTCGGCCGACGTAGGCTCGTCCACAGAATTTGGTTCCTAACTGGCCGCGACGATCCTGTATTGTCACAGCGAACCTAGCAGTTTTCGCTCTTGACGATCCTGTGTCGGCCGTTTTTCCAGGCGCAAACCCTGTTATCTCGCTTCTCTGCTGGGTTTTGGTGCTTTGAGGGGAGCGGTACCAAAGGTATTTTCTTTGGGTCAAATGGATGTAACTTATAAGATATTAAGAACCTGTGATCGTTATATAATTTATTTTATCGAGATATATCATCCTTTCACGTACTCTTAGATATACTAGAGTATAATGTCGTATGGTCATGTATGGAGTATAATGCTTTAAATAATCAGAAGAAAGTTTTTTTATGGAAGCTTTGTTTCCTCTGCTTTCTGCTATTTAAACTCTTGATGAACAAGTGAAAAAATATTCTCTTTGAGGGGCCAGTATTACAAGCTTGATTAAAAAATAAAGAAACTAAATCAGTGTCCCCCCCCCCTACTTTTTTGACTGAACCTCACCTTCATTTAAAAGCATCTTTTGCCAAATTTGTCATAATTCTCCAAATTTATAAAGTATTTTTTCACAATATTTTTTGTATTATATTTTAATTTTGTAACTATTGTATTTTAATTTTGGAACATTAAATGTTCCAAAATGTAACAGTAGTAATGCTTGTTTTGAAATTAATTTCTGATTTTAACTATATTTTGTTATAAGAAAATCATGTGGAAGGGGTAGCGCATGGCAAATGACTTTCTGGCTGTTGCTTGAATGGAAACCTGTTCAGATGGTTGGTAAAAAGCTTTCTTGGGAGACCTCCCATAGTGTTTCTTTTGGGTATCTTCAAGCTATACGACTGAGATTAAGTGGACACGGCTTTGGGGGGAGGGGGGTTGTATTCAAGTAAATAGTCTTTAGGGAAACGAGGGATTTGTCGCAAGTTTTGATCTTTTGTAACTGCTTATCTTTAAAATAGCTCACACGATTGAGCTACTAAAATCCGTGCACTCAAAGTGCGATATAGACTCCTATAGAAATTAAGATAAATGGACCAACACTTAAAGATATCTCTTTGTGTTATTGGTCGCTATGTTTGCAATGCATCAAAAGTCGCCGATTCCTTCTACCCTTTCGGGAAGTCATTTACACAGCTAAGCTTTTTTTTATGATCTTGTACTAAAGCACGTCAAATGCTCTGTAAAATTGCATTAGTAAACCTCCTTTTAAGTACCCGAGTTACTTTGAATTGTCTCATTGTAAAATAACCACGTGGAAGGGATTGGAGCGGCACTTTTGTTCAAATGCCACGGTCCGATTTGGTTCGGACAGCAAGCAGCAGTGAGAAGTGCTCTCGTGGGAATAGGGCGACACCCCTTTCCTCTCTCCTTTTCTTTAGGATGCACCTTTGTTATGAGCAGTTTAGCAGGGCTTCATTGACAGTGCTTTCTGTAAATGTCAAAATAGAGTTCAGTTTTTGTCCTTTGTGATACACCTAGTTATAAAAGAAAAATCTCATGCTCAAGGAACGGAATTTTGTTCCTTTCCCTGGAAGAAATAACTACATTTTAGATAAAATTAAACAACAAATGAAAGTTCTTTCGTTTGTTAGGATTCCCTTTCTGCTAGTTGTTGCATGTAATTGCTTATAGGGATATTAAAAGGGAATATGTTTCACGTTATTTTGTGAAAGCGATGAGTACTAACACAGTTATGTTAGAATAATAAATAAATTAGTGGACTGGTAAATAAAAAAATAAGTAAATAAATAAAAATAAACAAAAATAAAATAATTGTAAAATGATTGATAAAATAAATTATGTAAAATATAAAATAAATTACAGGTACTGAATTGCGAGTTTTCCTTTCAAGTTCAAGTTCGACTGCGAAAACAACATTTTAAACCCCGTAGCAAAATGGGGAGAAAAGTGTTATCATACTGTGACGAAATGGAACCGGTGAGTGATGCACGGTGCGGTCGCTTTGCGGCGGAAAACATTTTTCGCTTGGGTCAGTGAATGGGTTAAGTTAGGTACCGTAAAATGGGGTGTATAGGAACAGCGGGGTCAATCGGAACAAAACTTCCCGACCGTACAAAGAAATTCTTCATAAATATACTATTGAGTATTTTTCGCCATGAATTTTTTTTTAGAAAGGTAAGATCATAGGAAGTAGGAAAAAATTACTTTTGTCAATCTGGCAACGCTACTGGCTTCTCAAGAGCACGTTGAATGCTAGAAAACATCACATTTTCATAGACTGCAAAACTTCATTTGCAAGAACAAACCTTCTTATATTTAAAAACTATGAGTGGTATGTTTCAATTATACATGTATCTGAACAACAGAATACCACATTAGAATTTACATTTTTTATAAATTGTGTCATAAAAGTGAAGAATTCTGAAAAATGCCATAGGAAAAAAATTTGCGGGGTGAATCGGAACACTTAGTTCTGTTGTTCCAATTCAAACTTATTTGAAGGAAACTGTTTGAAAAATCAAGATTCTAACCCTAATTCTTCTAATCAAGACAAGGACAAGGATTTATTACTGTTTATCCCTTCTCGTGAGCAACTAGATCTTACCAGGAAAGTACGCGATCATGGAATAATGAATTTTTTTTAATGAGTACCAATCGAAAGAGCATTGTAAAACATGTTTCTGGACGCACGCGTTTTTGCCCTCGCGCCCCCGTTATCGAAATATAAGGTCCTAAAGTCAGCTAATTTTTTTTGAAAAATCGCCAATTTTAGCGAGTTATAATGAAACTGGAAGCTGCGGTGCGATTACACTATTTGCTTCCAACGGGAAACTTGATTCCCATTTTTGGTCATCTGCAAAGCTTTTGAAAGACGGCTTTACAATAATCTTTTACTTTACCTGTGCGAGTTAAAGCAAAAGCTACTATCAAGCCTATGACATGGAAAGCAGAGAGCTTTTTAAAGAGGAAAAACAATTTTAAACAACACATCAAAATTAAATTTTATCGTACTATTTGCGATTAAAGCAGGTCCCTTGTTTAAGGGGAGTCCCCCTTGTTAAGGGGCCCTTGTCAACAGGAGGTGACAACTGAACCTCCTGTTTTTTTTAATTATTTTTTTTAAGTGTTCGTACAATTCTGCAGTATGGGGGGGGGGTATATTTGGGAGTTTTAATTGTAAAAATTGCAAATATAAATTTTTTCAAACCACTTTTCTTTTGGTGGGTCCCCTATAACTCAAAGTGAGTTCTCCTAAACATTTTTGTCAATTGCATCACTGGGTATGTAAGAATAGTCTTTCAAAAAAAAAAATGCTCAAAATTTAATGAAAATGTGTTCAAATAAGAAAATCAAACAGGAATGAGGTGTTTTCTCTGAGATATTTCGAAAAAAAAAATGTTCGCTCGAATCGAACTTGTTCCTTCAAAAGTTATAAGTGAGGACAGTGGAAAAAATCGGAAATTCGAAATTGAATGAAATATTATTCAAATCAAAAAGTCGAATATGGGAGTGTATTGTCCTCACTGAGATCTTTCGATTAAAAAAAAAAATCGAATCGGACTGTGCACTCAAAAGTTATTGCGTGGGGGGGGGGGGGGCAGAAAGACTGACCAATAGACAGACTGTGACAGGTACACAGTTTCCGCAGCTCAAAACCGAACTTTCCTATTTTAAATTTCTTTGTGTATTTAATTATTTTTATTAAGCTGTGCTTTTTCGACTCAATTGTTTTGAGCGTTTTTTTTTTTTTTCAGTGCATCAGGTCTTTTTCATGATTTTTTTTCACCTATTTTCTACTTTTACAGAAAAGTAAGATAAAACTTGTATTGATTTACAATTTTGTTAGTCTTTTCCTAGCCGTTGAACGTATAGCAGAACTAGTATAAAAGTTATTCTAGTGTTTTTAAACAGTACGAAATTAACATGCAATATGTTTTACATTTACGTTACAGAGACTTTTCGCTACAGTGACCAATTTGTTTGAACGGCAGGGTTTTTTACAATGAATGCCGACTCTATTAGTATATTTTAAGAATGGAAATAATTATTTCCCTCTACCATTGATGTAATTTCCGACGTGGATATAATTTTGCAGCTATTGATATTTACTAATTCGTTTTCTTTTAAAAATTATTTATTTTTTCTCGATTTCAATTTAAAAAAAAATGTTTTTGCTAAGAGTTGGCAGATAGTGAAACTTCTTGTATCAATTTTTTTTAGAAATAAGAACTGATATCATAATCCATGACAATTTAATTTCTACCCCAAAGATTATTTCTTTCATTTTTTGTACATCAGCTCATATTAGCTGCTTTTCATACTTATTTAATTATCCCGAATTATTCATTTAGAAACACGTGCAATATATTTTAACTTATAATAATTAACGCATACAACTTAGTTCAGTAAAAAAACTTCAAATAACTAAAATTCTAAAATGTATTGTTATCAATCGTAAAAAGATAAAACTTGAACTTCTTTGTAAAGTTTTCGCTCCTCTGGATAAAACTCTCTGCTTTCCACATCATAGTCTTGATCAGCATTCTTTATTTTAGCTCATACAAGTAAGGGGTTAACGTAAAACATCTTTTACTTTCTTTGCGAATGACCAAACATGGAAATGGTGCGATGCCAAGCAAGCAGCGGAAGGGAGAATCGGGAGGTAGCTTCAATTTCTTGCCAAGTCTTCAAATTTGGCTCATTTTCGGCCGACTTTAAGACCCCTTATCTCGAAAACGAGGGGACGAGGGCACTTGATCTTTGGGTCAAAGACATGTCTCAGTATGCTCTTTCGAATGGTACCATTTTTAACTTTTTTCATTATTACTTAAGTCGAGTACTTTCCTGGTTAGAATGACAAAAGTTGCAGATTTCAAAAGATTTTTTCTCCAGGAGACTTCTTTTTACTTAAAATAAAAGGGGGAAAGTCACATAGACTTTATGTAGTAAACGTCCAGCACACAGACAGTGATGAATAAGCGAAAAAATCTTTCAGGACAATCCCCGAAACCCAGAAATTTCAAAAAACTAAAGAAAAGGTAGAGTTCATCCCAGGAGATGTTATGAAAAAACTTAAGCCAAGTCACAATTGCAAGTTTTAAGGACAAGTACATATTTGTGGACGATATGAGTGACTTCCATTCATGTTAAATCTTTGTATTTCAATTCAAAAGTATTTCTTAAAATTACTTTTCATTTTTCATAAGTTCAAAATTATTTTGATTTTTCACAAATTATAAACGTTTACTGGTACTGAAATTATACATTTATTTGACAGTAATTATCTGTTCTTATTCTCCCCCATCATTATTACTCATGTTTGTGAGACCTATTACAGATTAAATTGAAAAAAATAAAAATTTTAACAAGTGTTCCGATTGACCCCTATCAGCGGGGTGATTCGGAACACCCATAATTTGCTATATATTTTAATAGTAATTGTTCAAAATCTTTTGTCTTTGCTTGGAATATCAAAAGTAAAGCAAGACCGAAGTTTTTGTCCAAAAAATAAAATTAAAAAAAAATCTTTTAACTGCTTTTTTTACAATCAAAGCTGAAAAGTGTTCCGATTAATCCCATTTTACGGTAACATAGTTATAGAAGGCACAGACTAGAAAAGGGGATTAAGAAACTGTACATAATTAGTTAGGTATTAAAATTGTTTATAGTTTAGTGATTAAAATTAGCGTTTATTTTAGGGTGTTTTATTTAGTGGATTTTTGTACTGGATTGTAGAAATTTTGGAAAATATTTTATAACTTTCGATTATTTGAAAATGTTTCATTATTGTAAAAAATGGCAGTTTTGCATGTTTAGAAGATACCTGAAAAATCAAGAAAAAAAATAATATTTAAGAGTAATATAGTGCTTTTTAAAAGGCTTTACGCTATGATACCGGGTAAAAAAGAAAAAAAATATGAGAACATATTTTTTTAATTTTTTTCATCACCCCCAAAAAAGCTGAAATTTTATAATTTTTTAGTTTTTCTGGCTTGTTCCTGGATCAGAAGGTATTATTCGATTTCAATATATTTTTCAAAATTTCAGAAGGCTTCACCAAACGTAACTTTTCCGTCCAAGAGCATTAAAATAAATCATTAAAACAAAAATTTTAAAAAATCGCTAAAAACAAATGAAAATTTTCATTTTGTCAAAATTTCAGTTTCGTTGCGGGAACGGAAGATATTATCCGATTTAAAAATTTTTATTTTGTTTTGTAACTCTTCACCAATCGCAACTTTTCCGCACTATTACAATTCGAAAATAAAAACTTTGTTTTTTTCGCTCCACCCTAATATACACTGCAAGAAATGGACTGTTGTTTTCACATTATAATACTGGAAGCCGATGTTCCAATTTAAGACTGTAAAATGCATAGTAATAAACTGTAAAACAAGCAATTTTGCAGTTTCTTACTGTAAAGTTAGAAATTTTACTGTTTTTTGCCGTAAAACTAGTTGTATTATACTGTAAAAACAACAGTATAATACTGGCAGGAGAGGTTCCAGTTTAAAACTATAAAACGCACAATAATAAACTGTAAAATTAGCAATTTTGCGTTTTAGAACTGTATAGTAAGAATTTTTACAGCTTCTTACTGTAAAATTAGCAATTTTTACAATTTATGACTATACAATTAGCTGAATTATACTGTAAAAAAACATTAATTTTTTACAGTGTACTTCGTGCAATGAAACATGGATCAAGCATATTTGAAGTCTTTATAGAGTGTTTTGTGCACCAACTGATACGCTTATTAAAATGGAATTGCCCTACAGTTGACGTTTCCGTTTTAATCAACGTGGTCTCTCATTCCGCTCTTGCACCTTCGTGGGTCAAATAATATTTTCATCCGTTCCTGAAAGATTGATTGGTGGCAGGGAATATTTGCGCATTCAATTTCCCCACCATCTCTCTTAAACAAATCATAATCGGTGAAGATAATATCGAGTAGGTAATTAACCAGTTTGTGCATGTACTAAAGGATGTGAAAGATGAATGGAGTAAAATTCTAAACTACAAATCAGAACGTTAAATGGAAAAATTTGGTTTTAGAACATTGGTTTTGCTTAACTAATTAATAATTTTTCATTAAGTTTTTTTTTTTTTTTTTGTTAACAAATCTTAATTTCCTCCAGTTTTAGAACGATAATTTAAAACTGAATTCAGAATTAATTTATAACGTGAAAATTCTAGAAGCACTATTACCATTGAAATTTGCGAAAAGTCAGCTATTAATATAATTTTGAAAATTTTAACGTTAAAGCACATATTAATACGAGACCATAACTTTTGTGTTTTGGAAAAAAAGTTAAAATATTTTTTGCGGAAAAAAATGGACTACCTAAAAATTTCCTGAATGAAGCCCACTTTTCAATCGCGATTTCTCAATATGAAACCTCAATATATTTTTTTAAAGAAAGAGAGTATCTACGTACATACATGATTAAGCTAAACGTGCAGCTATAGTCATTTGATTTACTTACTCACTTATCCTAAAACACATGGTCAGATTATTTTTAGCTTTTGTAAAAGTAGACGTTTTTAAGCAGTGAGTAACCGCCCCTAAGCAAGGGCTAAGGCAGGAGCCCTTGCTTAGGGGCGGTTACTCACTGCTTTATACCCGAGCTCTGCCTTAAAATTTACGAGTTGTACCGTTCCCATGTGCGGTCGCTCGCTGGTATTCTAATTTCACATTAGCTACCAGTTTTTTTCGGCTCTCTTTGCTCTATAAGAGGATTTTTGCCTCCAACTCGTTCACTTTCGTATTCCATGCTGATGAGGACATAATAAGCCCGAAACTGCAGTCCATGGATCAAAATGAACGAGTTGGCGGTGTATTGTAGACTTCTTTACTTTGCACAAAAAGGTGTACATAGCATAAATTATGTCACAATTTGAAACTTTAAGGCTTTATAACTTAAAACAATTATTTGTCCCGAATTGTTTGTTTTCTTTATTTTTAGGATTCTTTTCAAAAATTTGTAAATGATTTGTGCAATGGGAAACAACTTCTTATTCAACTTTCCTCATTAACAATTTTAAATAAAATGTTTTAATGACCACTTTTAATCGATTCATTGAATAAGCAGTAGAGATGGAATGATAAATCTGTAATTTGGAGGCCCATAGGGCAAAATCAATAATAATAATAATAATAATAGCAAAACAATTGTTTTCCGTTTTCATTTTTAATGTCTTGTTTTTTCTGGATTGTCATTTATTGCTTTATAAAATTATTAGTTTTTGTCAATCAAATCCTCAGTTCTTTGTACCTCTGAATACAGTATGAAAAGTTGAGTAAGATGGAACATTAATCTGAATTTTAAGGAGCATAGTACCATTTATCTCTCAGGTTGATAAATGAACAAAAATTAAAAGGATCTGATTTTTAAGGGGGTAATTGAAATTGGTGCTATTTAGAGAAAAAACTGTTTTAAGAGGCTTATTTCGGTGTCCTTCGAACTGCCCGTGTAGTTAATGTGTATTTTTCAGAATAATTTTTTGATTTTTATTTTAAATCACGACACAGTTCATATATTTTTATAAGCTAAATGTAAAGGGTCATTCCATAGTGACTAACGTAACATTCAGTGCTGATTTTGTAACTGTTTGTACTTGTAACATAAAGGATAAAAATATATTTTAGTTATGCTGGTGGATTTACAATGTATATAGCATCTATGTATCATTTCTGCTAAGAATTAAAAGAAAATACTGACGGTAAATATTTTTTCAACCAAAATAGCAGCGTGACTAACGTAACATTTTTGCAACGATGAAAATTAATGCTTATGTTGTGGGGCAAAAATTTCTCAAAGTTAAGCAAGTGTTAAAAATTGAATGATATTTTTTGAAAAATGTATAAAATTGGCTTTTAAAAACATAAAACACATTTATTAAATCTTATTTTTTTCAGTCTTAAGTGTCACTTTTACTCAAGATGGAGTGTGAGAAACGTAACGTGACTAACGTAACCATCGAATAACAAGCAGTAATCATACTACAAACTATTAATTATGCCTAATCTCAGTAATAATTACAATATTTTTTCAATATTTTTAAACTTCTTATGTTGTTTGATTTTTATTTATTTATTTGTTTATTTATTTATTGATATTTTTTCACTTCTGTATTTTATTTTCTTCAGCTGAGGTTGACATTTCTATGGAATGACCCTAAAGAATTGTAAGAGATCATTCTAAAAAGAATGGTTTGGTATTTAGCTAAAAAAGAAAAATACGATTATATTTTTATAGGATTGAAAAATATATCAATAGAAACAATCTGTTGCTGTTTTTATAATTCAACTTTCTGGTAAAACGAAGGAAAAAATTAAAATTAAGAGAAAAAAAACAGCTCTACTTCAGTGTGAATTCCAGAATTCCAAGAAATTTCCATTCAAAACATAGACCTAGAAAACTACACCGAACCGTCGGAAGAAATGTGATTCAATGAAATGCATTGGAAACAGCAGCTGAAGCAAAAAGTTGTGTACAGCATCTTCCCCCGACGGAAATTTCCCTAACGGCATATTCACGAACCGTTGGCGAACATGCCAAAGTGAAAAGGTTTGGTAATCCTTAATTTTCGGTGATAAAAAATTGTCTTTCAAAGTGAAACCTATTTTTTTACCAATCACAAAAGTCCATATTTTGTGGATAAATTAGATTTTTAAAAATAAATCAAAAGCCTATTTTATATAAAATAGGGCCAAAAACTACTGCGTCTTCCACAATGTACGATAAATATTAAAGTTTAGAAATAAATTATAGCATTTTTACTAGTCGAACTTTTTTTTTTCTTTGCATGATGAGATTTGTGTGTGAGCGTGTTTATTCCTTTTTTTAACAACATCTTACACTATCGCTTTGATGAGAGTTTATTACTGCTTGAAATTGGCAGGGTTTTTTTAAAAAATATTCCTTGTTTTTTCTTAGAAGCGAGAAATGGTATTTTGTTGCTCATCCGAAAGAATAATTTTGCAATCATTTACATGTCGTTTACAAAATGCCATTTTTCAAAAATTTAATAACGTGTTCCAAGCAATTTTGTAACTCTGACACTTTACGATCATATTAGTAAAACTGTTTCTTAAAAAAACTAATTTTAAAATAAAATTGAAAATAATCGGAGAATAAACTAAAGCTCAATACTACATATTAGCTCAAAATATAATCTGTTTATATATATTTATATGTATAGTATATATATATATATATATATATATATATATATATTATATATATATATATATATATATATATATATATATATATATATATATATATATATATATATATATATATATATATATATATATATATATATATATATATATGTATATATATATATATATATATATATATATATATATGTATATATATATATATATATATATATATATATATATATATATATATATATATATATATATATATATATATATATATATATATATTATATATATATATATATATATATATATATATATATATATATATATATATATATATATATATATATACATATATATATATATATATATATATATATATATATATATATATATATATATATATATATATATATATATATATATATATATATATATATATATATATATATATATATATATATATATATATATTAATCAGAAAATTTAGGGTTAAAAAATGACTCCATAATAATATATTACGTCAAAAAACGACTGTTTGCAGTTTTCTCCCATTCTTTATTATGCGATCCCAAAGTCTGAAAAAAATATAATTAATCAGCACTAGTGTTTGCGTGAAATTTCTGTATACAAAAATCAGGTGCAATATACTAAATACGAATCACAAAGCACTTGGTCTGTAAATGGGACAATTTGCGTTTAATTAGCTACAAACCATTCGACCTATATGAATGAATATGAAAGATCAAGTATACTATATAATTTCCTTAGAACGTACTGAAATGTACCATTTTCGTTCAGGAAAAAAACATCATTTTCATTTCTTTATTAAAGTAAAAAGAAATAAATTTAGCTAACAATTGTTCTAATTACCTGCAAACATTCAAAATGGAAGAGAGATGATCTGAAAAATTCGTACTAAAATGCTTTATTAAATTAAAATGATGTATTATTTTGCATAATACTAACACAATATTTTTTGTAAATTGCTTACATTTTTTCACACACGCGCCTGTCTTTCTGTATATACATTGTAAAATACATTGAGAACTTCAGCAGTTCTCATGCGAGCTTAAACTCGTTAAATTTCTGTAACAGAATTCAATTTTAGCTGCATTGTAACTGCGGAAACTTCGCAATTACGGAGCTTCGTATCATTAGAGAGAAAGTCCCTGACCTTTAAGGATGTAGGAATAATTAAACAGCCGCGTTAATTATATTCCGCCTGGAATTAACATCGTTGTTCTGCAATGAAAAATCAGGAAATCTCTTTAGTCCACTATATCCTTCACGAATAATTCGCTGCTTTTTCCAGCAAATAATTTCAATAATAAAAACTGTAAAAGCAGGGCTTGATTTGCATAGGAGCTCATTTGAGCTGATCTCCTACGCTGCTTTTCTTTTTCATAAAAATTTCAGCATTTTAGGCTGATTTTAGACTATTTAAGGGGGAAAATAAGTTCTTTGGGCTACAAAGCTCCCTCACACAAACCCATTTGCTGATATCATGGAAAGTTACAAAGTACGTGCTTATTAGGATGGCTAAGGGCAGAATTCTCCAAAAAGCACTGAATTGCCTATGTACACTTCTAGACGAAATATTTCAGTCAGGAATTCGATAGTAGTAAGAACAATTGTTCCTAGAATCTAATCATTGCTTTAAAGATACTTATTTTCTTAGTTCCTTTATGACAGCATATTTAATACCTGACAGTGTATTATAATTACAAATACAACCTATTTTATGAAAACCATAAGTGCGGAGTATATTCAAAAGCAACATTGCTAGAAAAATGTCCTTCAAATGCTTTCATCTTTGCTTTGCTTTGCACAATGCATGAGAATGTGCCTTAAATGTTTAGCAAACAAGACTTACTTTCTAGTTTTTAAATACAGCTTACGAATCACAGCTTAACTCTTTTAAAAAAACTACATTTTTTTAAATTAATAATTATCTTTAAAAAATGTATCACAATTCATTAATAAATTATTATTTCAAGAAAACAATTTAATGCGGAATCTATGCAGGTTTAACATATACATAATAATACATGAATCACAAACCAAAAATATATCTTTGAGAAAATCAAATTATTAAAACCTGTTCATCCACTAAGGCATTCAGTAATGTAATTTATTTCCCTCTGGAGAAATTGCTTTCTTTTAATTATTTTAACTAACTTTGGGGAGATGGATAATACTTAAGACACCACAAACTGATGAGTAAATTTAATTGCGCGTTAATTGATTCTGTTTGTGAAAATAAATGCTCAGCGGCATTCAGGTTTCGCCTTTTCTATATTATTACTTTTCCACCATTGTCAGATAGAAACAAGGACGCCCACAATTGTTTTTGAAAAAAACCACTATTATGTTGAACGCTCAAGTTGTAAGTAAAATGAATTTTTAAGCAGCATGAAATGTCAATCGCACTGGATACCAGCAAAATGGGACATCGCAAATAAAAGTGAATAAAAACGAAGAGTTGAAAAGTCAGCAAACAGCTGTTTCGGAGCTATCAAAACAAGCTTCTTTATCGTCATTTAAAATACAGGTTCACAGAAACCGGTAGACTGGCCAAATGAATCTTCATTCACTAAAATATCTCCTTGCTAAGTTTTGAGCTTTTGTTATTACTTTTATTTTTGCTTTTATTTAGGTTGCCTCATTTTACTCCTAGCACAAACTTCCGACTTTTTTACAAGTGTAAGATATGAGTTGCGATACGAGCTCTATTGGATATTATTTTGTAAAGTAGTGCATTACAGTACCCTACTGTCTGCGTTTCTCAGGTAAAACTTTCCACGTTTTTGATCATGCGTCAGGTCTTCTCCGGTCTTATCGAAATTGGGGTAATAGGCAAGGTAATAGGCAAGGATAATAAGCAACGAATAGATAGAGTCGTTTTGAATGGTATCAAACGAAGAAGAAGGATACAAATTTTAAGTACAAAGTGATGTTTAAAAAGTCGAAGTGATAGCAGGTGCAAGCGTTAAATTGAAGACTTTAGAAAGTTCTCATCATGCACCCATCACACATTTTTTCAGTCGAATGGTTCGCGAGTGAAGACGCAGCTTTTGAGGACAATATTTGATTTTTGTTCTAAAGGAGCTTTCTTCGTAAATGTTGTCTTGTTATGCTTCGAATTAACGAAGATAGTTTGGAAAGAAAAAGACATTAAAATACACAAAAAAGAAGCTATATCGAAAATAAAGCATTACTAGATGAGCCTCTATTTGAACAAACTTGGATAAACCGAACTTATAAAACTTATTCATAATACTCGAATTCGTTCAGCTTTAACTCTCATAAAAACTTTAAGCTCGAACAAACTATTTAATTCTCACAACTCACTCAAACTACTACTAATACTATCCATCTTAAAAATGTCTAGTACAATTTTGCATGTGCTCAGTAAAACGTTGTTGATAAATTTCAAATATTTAAACTAATTTCTAATATTTTAAACAACATGAAAATTAAGCTCCAAAAATATTTAAAATAAATTATGTTTCAAATTTGATACCTTACAAAATACTTTTTTTCTCTTTTTCGGTGAAAAGAATATTGCACCTTTTAAAAAGATCCAATTAAAATTAACACATCTTCTGAAAATAATCTTAAAAAACTTAAATCTTCAGAAAAATTCTGAAAAGCATATTAAAATTTATCGATTATGCTTCGCGCTTTCTCTCTAAGAACCTGCTTTTCGAACTTCACACGATTACATCATGCCGTTGAGTTAATAATTACTCGAAATTATATTCCCTCACTTGTTTACTTCCTCATAACCCTGTCAAAATGTATCTCGATTTTCTCCCTACCCCCAGTTAAAACGCAGTTATTATTTAACAAATTTCAATTTCTTTTCACTCTTCCGAGAAGAACAAAATGTTATTAACTCGAAATCATGGCAAATGGAAGAGGCATTATTAATGACTCTGTCTTGGAGATTGAAATCATTTTAAAAGTTCCCGTGAAGTATTAATGCATTGGAGGAATTTCATTTCTGCAGTCATCTAAAACATGAAATGAATCAATAGAACATTAAAAAAGCATTTCATAGATAGTTCATGACATCTTCTCTTTACTGAAATAGATAAAGCGTGTTGAAATTCTCACGATAGTGTGAGTTTCAAAGTTCTTTGAACATTTAAGTAATGTACGTTGTTTGAAATGATGATGGTATGGGGTTTTATTTTTAGACTTGAAGCTTAAACATAATATTTTTCTATAGAAAAAAATGATATCGGTTAAAATCATTTGGATGGGTTGGAATTATAGTGAAGTAAGTCAAAAAAAATTTAATTGAATCAACCATGGATTTTTGGGTTCTTCTTTTATTTTTTGGATAAAGTATAGCAACACACACACTGCGCTGAAAACATTAAAATGGACCCAAGAGTAGCACGTAAAATTGTCCACTAATCGAAACTGCTGTTCCATCCATTATCGAAATTTCTGTTCCGAATCAACTAATTGATAAATATATGAGAAAAATTAACTGAGTAAATAAAAGATTGAATAAATAAGAAAATTATGTAATTAATAAATAAGGAAATGTAAATGAATTAATGAATGTCTACAATGAAGATGTTAACGAAATGAGCTACTTTACTTTTCCCGTGTCCACTTGACAATTTTATAAACATTTAAAATAAAAAAAAATCATTAACTTAGTAAGTAATACACTAAACATCAGTTGATCTGAATTAATATTTGAAATGATAAAACACGGTGATAATTTAGTACAAAATTCATTAAGATATTTAATCGTGATATTGTATCATACTTTATATGATGGAGTCACAAGCTCAGAGATAAATCGCATTAGTGAAACATATGCTTAAATCAGTTGCTTAATCCCTAACACGAGATAGCCAAGGCAATAAGGCGAACAAGACTCTGTGTCACGTTAATGTGTAGCTAATGTTTATTTAGTAAAACATGCACATATATTCAAATTCGGTGATAATATGGGGGACTGTTTTTGAAAAATAAGAGAAAGCTTTTATCTATAAATATTTAATTCAGAAAATTTATTCACTGCTTTCGTTTTATGACCCAAGTTCCAGCAATATTCACTTTTTTCTTCCCTCATTCCAAACAGAAAAGTTTGTGGAAAAAAAAATGCAGATGGCAGAAAATCTCAAACAAACATGGTAACCGCGTCCGATTTGCTGAGGTCTATTAGCAGGAATATCGATTCTCTTTTAGGTGTTAGAGTAAGCTCCTTCTGTTATTACCGTGCTGTGTTATTTTGTACAATAACATCAACGAAGTGAGAATTGGTTCACTTAATGAGAATACGGCGGAAAAGGGAAACGGAAGAAATGGGTTCGGTGAATGGCTGGGAGAAGAAAAATCCATCTCAAAATGCAATGCATGGAAATGGGCAAAGTAGGAAACGGAAAGCTTTTGCATTAAAAATGGATATGCTAAAACTTTCTCTGTGGGCTATTCTTTCTTGCACTGCATAAAATATTTCTACATAATTTATTACTCAACAGTTGTGAATAAAACTGTGATGTTTTTGCAATATTTGGAAGTAAGGAAGATTATTTTATTTTATTGTTTTGCAATTGAGGCAGTGAGAAGGGAAGGGATTTAAGTGTCAAAACCTAAAGTTTACAGATAGCTAGTTCAAATGGCTAGAAAATATCTGCTTTAAGGCCAAGATGAGACTAGTATCCATGGTAAGTGCAGAGATACAGCATGATTTTTCAAAAATCAGTGAAAGCCTACCTAGGGTCTCAACCTAAACCGTGTTTTACTCAAAACTTAAAAAATTCACTTGAATCATTTTGCTTCTTACTGCTTCAGTTGTAATGTAAATGTTTGATTTCATACATATTGAGATTCAAAAATTTTGAAGTACATTATTAGTTTTGCACTATCAGAAAACTTTTTAGAGTGTCATAAGAACGATTTGGAAAATGTCTGTTCAAAAAAAAAAAAAAAAAACATAAAAACATAATCATAAAAATCACATGCAAGAAAAGTGTTTTTATAGTTCAATGAAAAGGTCGTCATTTCAACTCGCTGGCCCTCAACTTGCAATAAATTAGAATTCAAGCACACGTATGTATGCCTAGCCATATGCAGTGAACTCTCACTTATGCACCGCTTCACTTATGCGCCTCTTTCACTTATACGACGATTTTCAGTGATCTCGGCTCATTCCATAGTAAAAAAATGATAATTTCATTCGTTTATGCGTAGCTGTAAAGTTTAATATTTCACTTATGCGCCGATTTTTTTCTTACCATGTGCATTTTTTTTTCAATATAAATTGATTGAGATTTAGGAATGCCATATTTTTGCCCTTTATGTCATATTAGTTACGTTTAGTTACAATAATTGTCTAACAGTCATTGATATCAACCTATTTGGTACAGAAACATTCTTATTCATGCTGTCACTAAATTATATGCCTTGTTTTAAACTTCTAAATGAGCTTTTTCACTTATGCGTCTTTCTCACTTAGGCGCCTTTTTCTCTTGGTCCCCTGGGCCGGCGCATAAGTGAGAGTTCACTGTACATAATTTTTATTCCTGGTGGTGGTTATTATCAAGTCTGATGGGATGTTATTGGAGTGCCACTTCCCAGTAGATTTTGGCGGGAGACATATTTTGACTGCCAATTCGGAAAATTTATCGTCAGTAGTGCAGAATTGCAACTATTTTTTACACACTTTAAAAATCAGTAATAATGATATGAGAAGCAATTCAGAAAGAAAAAGTTTTTGGTTAGCTGTTTATTTCTTCAGAAAAGGAGCCTAAACTAGAAATTAAGTGAATGTGAGAAGTGCCCTTAATAATTTAGTTACCCACTGTATTTTTGAACATATATATATATATATTTTAATCTTTCGGTAAAGTTAAACATTTCATTTGGAAAATTAAAGGTCTCCTCTCCCAAAAGTTTAGCTTTTTAATAACACTCCTATACACCCTGCATCCTTGCTATACCATTGCTTATTTTGTCTAAGCTATTTGCTTTAGATTTGCCAACAGTTTTATTTATACGAAGTTAGGCTTTACAAGCAAGTTGACAGCTTGCTTTTCTTTAACTCGTATGGCAGTTGCTTGATTTTAATAAAAAAAATCCCCAAGTGGAAATTCCTGGTAGTAAGCTAGAAATTCATAAAAATTTCAATTTCAGTGGTATCCTGTTTTTGCATACACCCCTTTGCTTTTGACTTTATCGTTTTGTCCTTTTCATACCTCCTAAACTGCGAGATTGACTTTTATTTCAGCTGCAAAAGAATGAGTAATTTATGACTTTATGCATTTTAAAAGAGATTTGGTATAATGAATACCGAGTAAAAAAGATCCCAGTTAGTAACTAAGCAGTTCATAAAATTCAAATTTCTACAGTAGCCGCTTTGTTCATATACACCCTTGGCTTTAGACTTTTGTTTCATTCCTTTTATACCTCACAAACTGCGTGCTTGACTTTTATTTCGGCAGTAAAAGAATGAATCATTTCTGACATTATGCAATTTAAAAGTTTTACTTAAGAACAAAATAAAACGGTTTTCTTTTCCGACCACTTTCTGCTATCATTTTTCAAGGAAAAGCTGACATCTTTTCTTAAGCAAAGAGGACGCTCTTTTGTTTGCCCTTATCCAGTACAAAAGCAAACATCCGAGATGATAGTAAAAAATAAAATAAATTTTTCTTGGGACGCATCACTGAAATCCTCGCGAGCAAAACAAAACATAATTTGTCAAAAAAGGGTAACGCTTACAATTTGACGAAAAAAAGAAAAAAAAACTCTTTCGTTAAATAACCACTTATTTAATTCGTTTTCGAAATATCTTATTTAATTTTTAAATTTTTCGTACTCAAGTTTCAGATTTTAGTTTTGATGATTGGCAACTGCGATTGTTTGCTATTTTTAGAGTAAATGATTATGCTGCTTATTTGAAATTGAGGAAAACTTTTATTTATTTCATTATTTATTTTTTAATATTGAACTTTAATTTTTCCCCCAATCGATTAAGGTTTTTAAAGTTAGCTCTACTTATATAAAATTTTAATGCTACTAGATTACCTTTGAAGTGCTCTCCTTTCTATAGTTCCTAAATATAAAATAAGTTGAGTGGCTACTATTGGCAATGGTTTTTTTTATAAATAGAGGTTTTTAATATTTTGGATTTTCGTAATCCCGTGAAATATATTAATTTTCTGAGGACAAAAACTAATTACCGCATAAAACATTTTACACATCATCAAATTGATCTTATTAGCAGCACAATATGTTACCGGACAAACGCTTGTCGCCTTCAATAGAGTTTTTTTTCTTTTTTGAAACTTTCTTTTAAAAAATAGTTGCTCAATTTCGCTAAATTATTACGTCATATCTGCATCCACAACACTCTTCAATTCTATAAAAACCACTAAAATGAGTCAAAAAATACTCGTACCGCTTTCATTTTATCTTTCGCATCTTTGTCAGTCCTTGCACCACTGATTTGTTAATGAATTATATTAAGCCCAGAATACAACTTGGCACAAAATAAAACCCCAGTACCAAGAGTGAGTTGTGACAAAATTTCAAGCGAAATTTGCAGGACATATTTGCACATGTGAATTGTGACATCTATTTAAATTTCGCAATAAAAGTAGTGATACTAAGGCCACTATGTGTATTGTGATCCAGTGAATTGTGTGATTCGTCTTCTTTCCGCCAGACAATCCGGGTTCGACTCTTGGTATGGCTTATGCGAATGAATCCATCCCCACTCAAATGCAATAATAATAGTATAACAGTAGTCACATAATAAATTTCCTTAAAATTGTAAAATGTTTCCTGGAAAAAGTTTATTTTACTTTCAAAACTGAAAAAAAAAAATATGTGGTCTCTAAAGTTTTTTTTCTAACTACAGCAGGATAAACTGCGTTTGCGATATCAACTATAGTTTCTAGATATTGTCTGAGGAGCTGAATTATTTTAACCGTTTTTATCGGCAATGTAATCATTTGTTTCAATACCGTGACAAAACTTAAACTTATTACGTAATTATTATTTAAGAAAATACATTAACTACATAATTTTTGGAATCAATAATCAAAAACAAGTACATTTTCTAGCTGTGGTTTCAAAACTTATCTTTTTTTTACTACTGCACATGGCTCGAAAACTACTTTGAAATTCAACCTCTCACAGAAAGAGAAAAATTCAGGAAAGAACTTTGAATTTCCCGTAAAAAAGATCCAACTTACTTTTTTAATAGGAATTTCGGATGTTTCTCCGACTTCAATCCAAACTTAATTAGCATCATTCTCAGACGCCTACCACACACCGCAAGGAAATTGTAAAAATTTTCAGATATTCGAAGCTTGTCAAAATCTTCTGCTGCGAACTTTTTTTTTACCTCTGAATTGGAGCTGGAAATCATTGCACTTTTAATTTTTACGATCGAGAAACTCCTCTCTGCAATTACTCCAGGAATTTTTCCGTTTTATTTCCTGTCGGTGAGTTTGTATTTGGTTAAATAGGCATCGCGTCGTGAAATATGCATCCTGATACGAAAGTTGGAAAGTTATTTCAAAAGAAATTTTACAGCATTCCAAAAGTATACTCAAACGCTTTCTTAAACGTTGTTTAAAAGTTTTAATATACCACTATCAGGTGAAAAGATCAATATCACCAAGGAACAAATGTAACCTAATTTTTTGCATCGAACAATTTAAATTTGACTCTTTAACCTTTCAACATTGATTAATTCTGAGATTTCAATAAATAAATAGGGATAATTCGGCATATTTATCTACAACGCTTTAGTTAAATTATCGGGTTCAATAAAATCATATAACAGTAATGATAGACGGTATTTTTTCTGCCATTTTCAGTATTTGCATCATACTCGTATCACGTTCGTAATATGTTTCCAACCCTCTCCTTCTCTCCCGCACGTCTAAATCTTTGATTTCCAACTTCAAAGCGTTTGAGAAATACTAAACCAAAGATTAAGTGGCAGGTTGTAACATAACTGTAGCCTTAACGAAAATATGTTTTCGAGGGTGGGGGTATTGGAGCATTGCAATTAATATAGATTAATTACAATGCTCCAATACCATCTAAATAGAGGAAAGAGAACTTTTCCAAAAATACAGTGAATGATCAATAGAAAAACTGATGTTTTTTGACAAGAGACAACCAATAATAAATAAGCTCTAACGTGGAGAGTCGCAAATATTTCGAGTATGAAATTTTAGAAGTGGGGCTTATAGTTCGTAAAATACGGTATTTTCTTATGGACAGCAGTTGGAACAAAATCAGATTTCCGCAAGAACTATTTTTCTTGCGTACGAAGATTAAATTTAATGCTATAAATCCTAATCCTAAAAGGTGCATGCCCCCAGCATGAGGCCGCCTGTTGAAACCCCTTTTTCTAAATGAATGAAGTAAAAAAACATAAAGAAAGATCTGAACCAAATGTAAAAGATTTTTCAAATCTGTGACTCGTTTTCAAAGATTAAAATCGAACCAATAGTGCAGCGAGGAAAAGGAATCAAACTAACCAGCACCCTTGTTTTAACACATAGTGGCAATAATACACCTCCAAGGGTTGTACACCTTGTTTTTATACATCATTGAAGACTCCTTAACCCCCCCGCCTCTCCGAAGGTAAACTATGCTTGCCCTGTAGTGAGCAGAAGAATTTCATCATTTATGCAAGGATTTTATCATTTTGTCCAACACGACTACCGATTTCCCTTAAAGATAATCCACAATCTCTGTAGGCCACTATCCTTCTCTGTCGAACTCGGATAC
Source organism: Uloborus plumipes (assembly GCA_038373865.1). Lineage (NCBI taxonomy): Eukaryota > Metazoa > Arthropoda > Arachnida > Araneae > Uloboridae > Uloborus > Uloborus plumipes. Next base: position 102,482 of record JAXGGA010001474.1, on the reverse strand, counting down.
TTGATAAGAAGATGATCGCCGTTTCCTATGAGGCATAAATATTTTTTTTTGAAAAAACCACAAGAAAAACACAATTGGCGAAGTTGAAATCGCCCTTATTGCGAAGTTGAAATAGCCATAAATACGCTTTAAGGTGGCGCCACAGGCGTGCGTGATGTGCGGCTGCGTTAAAATTCTAATCATTTGCACATCTCACCTCCGCTAATGCATGTTGTAAATTTCATATAATTTGCATGCTTCCTTTAAGGTGTTACATTTACGGTGGCCAGCAGTGTATTACAATCATGAACAACCATTCTTAAATAGACCCCATTATTTATAAATGATGCAAAATAATTATTATAAATAATAATGATTTTTAAACATAGTAATAATGTGCATAAAACTTTTTATCAACGAATGATTTTTGAATGAGTGGCAAGTGAATGATTTTGACAATATCTGAACAATCTGAATTTCATTCCATTTGGTACTCTAATGACCATTTTAGCGCAAACTTCAGATTCAATGACTCTCTTTTTTGCCCAGATAACGAATAAGAGGGTGATAAGAGGGTGAATTAGTTCAGCACTACTTTTTTTAAGCCGAGTTTTTTAAAGTGCGAAAAGATTAATGACGACGAAAAAGTGAGCACAGGGAGCAGGTAATTGGTGTAATGTGTGGCAGTTTCAAAATTTTTAGCTAATTGATAGGCAATGCACAAATTATTCATTTTTATTGAATTTACGCACACCGCGTCGTGAAAAGGCAAAATCATGAGCGAAAATGAAACTTAATTACCACATCTTACTACCTTAAAATGATATTCAGATTCAGTCAGAACTGCTGCCTCAATCGCTTACCCATATTTGAAATTTTTACTGATTTTCTGTACCATCATTTTGTGCTTAACAAATAGCATTTCGGTGTTTTTGATGTATTTAGGAAACAGAATTCGAATTAAATTTGATTTTCTTTCATTTTTGTATAGAAAAAAAGTTGTCTTTGAAACTACCTCTGTCGCGTTTTATTCACCATTTAGTAGTACTCACGTTTAATAGAGGGAATAAAATGATCTTATTTTAAAAAAAGCTATTTCTAATTTTGATGATGTAATTTTCGTTAGTTAAATTTACTGTGTGTGTGTTTGTATTGTTTCTAGAAAAATAAATAACATTAATAAATGAGACTTTTTTTCTCTTTGAAGAACAAAGTATTATCATTAAGAAAAGCATTTGATTTTAATAAAAGTGCTAAATACACACATTCGGGGAGAAATTTTAATAGATATTATCATATTGATTGAAAACTACATGTCCTAGAGTTTTCAATAAAATTGATTTAATGAAAATTTAAATTTATTTACTAGAAAAAGCTATTTTTTCTCACTGAGATTAGTGTGGTTTGATGTTAGTAAATATTAGTTGATACGTAAAGGAAAAGCAAACATTTTACCCTGAAAGAAATCATTGATGCTCATAATATCATTACTAAGATTACACAAGCATGTAAGGTCGTTTTTTTTTCACTGGTTGTTTTCATTCAATGAGATAGTGAAATGTTTCTGTTTTATTTATTTATTTATTTTTCAATTCAACTCGACAAAAAATCTAACGCAAAATGCTTAAGAGATCTTCTAATTTTAAACAATAATTAAATATAACAATTTAAATGATTTTATTGTCAGGTGCTAAATGCTACTCCTTTTATTGATGCTATTGTTTCCTTTCTTTTTTTTTCTTCTTATTATTATTTCAATGACTTTTCTAATGGATATGCAGTACTTAACGTATTCTAAAATATTTCTTTTTTTATTTGGGAAATATCGAAGCAAAAGAATTCCATATAAATATTCAGCTATTTGATTTGGAAATGGCGCCTATTTTCTAGGATCTGATATATCATGGCAGGGCGCATATGATATTCTTTCGGTTTCTGCGGTTAGTTCTTTTTTGGAACCTTTACACTGATAAAATGTTTCATTTCCCGTGGAACTAAAATAGTGTGTTAAAGACTCCTGTTGCAGTAACAATGTAGTTTTTTCCCTAGAAATAAGTGAAACAAAACGAAAGAACAGACTTTTAGAGCAGTTTCCTAGAAGAAAATCAAATTTATTGAAATGGAAGGAGGTCGGTAGCCTTTCTTATGTTCGGAAGGAAAAATTTAAATAACATTTTTCAGCTTCTTATATTTTTCGCATTTTGATATCAATATTTTTTTATTGTTGAATAAACTGGTATGGGGTAATTTTTTCTTGAATGTGTCAGATATTTTTGAATTGTAATGTACATGTTTTCCGCTTTCTACTGAATCGCATGCTTAAATTTCAAAACGTAAACTTTTTTTTTCAAATTAATGAGCATTGTGTGAGATTTTAGCATGAGTTTCCTCCCAAACTAGAAACGAACCATCGGTAAATGGCAAAATTTATCTTACGATTGAGTGAGAGATTTATTTCTGAGAGTATTGTCAGATTATGTTAAATTTCATAAATGGTACTTGTAATTTGATGTAAGCGATGTCATTTTTTTTCATTTGTTGATTCTTGTTTCGCATTCGTTGACCATGACATTGTGAAAGATTTCTCATAAAACTACGGGTTAAAAAACGCATTGAATTAGCCCATTACAGTGTAAATAATTTCCCAAAAAACTTACATAAAAGAAAACATGTCATCATTTGATCTTTTCCCGCTACCTCACGTCAAAGTGAGCTTTCCGTCGATTATTGTCTGTCCATGAAAACCGCGACTAGCATTCGCGAACAGTTCCACTTAAAAAATGGTGGGTGGGTTACGGGTGATAACTTTCAGAAGTTTTAAATTTGAAACTTGCATTTGCTATATCCTTTTGACATATTCAATTATACTACGTATTTGAAATTATCATCGTTCCACGTTGTTAGATACGGCTCAAAATGCTTCTTATTACTCTTCCCCTTATTGCTACCTTACTCAACACCCCTATTTTGGTAACATCAGAGAAAACCTGACGCATGCGTAAATGCGTGGAAGGTTTTGTCGAAGAAGAGCAGACAATATTGCAGCATATTCTTGCAGCTGTGATGATTTCGCCAGCTTGTATAGTCTACTACTTGAGAAATAATGGACATTCAAAACTTAACACAAATTATGACAATTCGATTCTACTTTTTGTATCATAAAATTGTTTAATTTTTAGAAAGTTACTGTTTTTTTTTCTTTTTCTTAACGAAGCATTGAATTACCATCTATCTCTCTATTTCCCGTAACACACACAGGGCGACGTACACTGGAAGGGAGTTGTTTCCAGTGTACCATACCTTAAAAATATAAACATATCGAGGGAAAAAGGATGTTGTACTTAGTGTTTAGGATAAACAGTTTTCATAGATTGGTAGCGTCTATAATAAAAAGTGGAGAAACATCTTAAGAGAAGCAGATCTTTGTGTTACTGGAAGCATTTGGCGTCCTTATAAAGCATTCATTAGAGATTTCAAGCATTTTCCTCATTTGGAGGTCAAAAAGAGAAATTTTCCTTGATACTTCAAATGATATGTATCCAAAAACTTCTTAACTGTAAATGATAATTTAGTGTAGCCTATAATCCCCTACTCTCACTCCCATCAACGATGTAAAAATATAGGCATTTGTGATATGCAGTTTTTCAAGTTCATGATAAAAATATCATGCACTAATATTTCATTGTGAAAAGAACTTTGAAACGTAATGCTGATGGAAACATCATGTTTTTTTTAGAATTTTCGCCGATCTACTTATCTCTAATAGCTATAATACAATTATAGTTTATCTTCCGTGCATAAAAGATAAACTATAATTCTGTAAAAAGTTCAGTTTTTTTTAATTAAATGACTTCACAATTTAGAGTAAAAATTTGCCGCACACAATGCAAAACAGTACGTTGCCGTCAATTCTAGTACTTTAGATTAATTCATTATTTTAAGTCGTTTCATACAGGTTTTTTGCGCATGATTTTTTAAAAGAACGAACTTCAAGTTGCTTCAATTTGGAAAGAATACTGAATAATTCGATTAACTTACTGAACATGCAATTCGTAAGCCAGTCGGAATGAAAGTCGATTTAATTAAATTACAAATCGCACTGCTAGAATAAGCCTCCGTTATATAATCAAAAATCTTTATGAACAAGGAAAGATAGCATTAATCAAGAAATACAGTATTAATGCTACTGATGCATGTTTTTTATTTAAATCTATTACTTCACTTTTTTTCTATAATAGGGCTAAAACCCAGTATGAATATTTTAAGGTTTTTATTTTGAAGTTTTTGAATAATGTATTAGGTTAGGAATACTCTCTTTAAAAAATTAATTCAACGTTAAATTACGTAAAATGTGAATTTGCATGGTTTTATTTCAAAATTTTTGAATAATGTATTAGGTTCAGGAAACTCTTTTAATAAAATGGGTTCAACATTAGTTCACGTAAAATGTGATTTTGCATGGTTTTATTTCGAAGTTTTCAAGCAATGTATTAGGTTGGAACACTCTCTTAATAAAATGGGTCCAGCATTAGCTTACGTAAAATGTGATTTTGCATGAAGCATTTTCAGTATGGAGATACCAATTCATATAAGAAAAAACGTTATAAACCTGGTTCTTTAAAACAAATTACAAACTACTCGTGCTCATTCACTGGAAATTCTTCCAACATACTTCACAAAGGCTATTTGTTTAAAGACTGGTTTTGGTTGTTTTGATTATAAAAAACGATATTTAGTGTGGTTTGAATTTTTATGCAAGTGACACTAACCAAGAGGTATTTGCAAAATGAAAAAAGACTAAAAAGTTTTGGGCTAAAAAGTGATTAAAATCGAAAAATAACTAAATAAAGCAATATTTGCCAAAACATACTGTAAATAAATGTTTTAGGGCTACGATAAAGTCTCTTTATCAGTGCAAACATGTTTGACATCCATTAAAAAGCCGTGATTTAACACGGAGGTTTTTTTGAGCTATGACAAGTTGCTATTTGTTTCCATTTTCGAGTTCCGTTGTCGTGTAGTCCCTTTTTTAGATTGGACTCGAATTCTGCAACAGGGCGTCCCGGTGCTTCACCACCGAGCTCTGCTCCTTCGAGTGGTGGCGACCTTGTCCTGTACACACACACACACACATAACTATTGCAAGTGGTCGTTGAGAAAAATATAATCTGCATCCATAATGTCAATTTTTTTTTCTTTTCATTTCTATCTGAATAGTGTCACTATCTGTGCATTGCATACTTACAAGTAAAAACTAAAAGAAATGTATTGTTTTCCTTATTTAGTTGTTTTGGAGAGCTCGTAAATAGTTACTTCTCACAAATAAGCTGCCAAGCACATATTTCATTCTTTAAAACTTCAAACTGCCTCGGTGGTTTATTCCTTACTTTCAAAAGCCCAGTAGGTAAAACCAGCAGTAATTGACACGTCAACTAATAGCTGAGACTGTAACTTTAAGTTAACATTTTTAAAGAAAAAGCTGAAAGGTAAACATTGCGAATTTCAGCAACATTTTATAATTCTGACTGAAAAGGTATTTTTTGGTTCTGTGTTTTATGCCTTTCACGTCGAAATTATAATTTGGCGTTTGAATTTTAACGTTCAACTTATCCTTAATAAGAATAACTACTAGCGCATTATCGACTATTAGTTGCAGTGTCAACTTCTAGTAGTTTAACCTTATGTCTATCTGAAAGTATATGTCACTCACGATGTATGATTTTTCCCGAACAAGAAAAATTTGAAGCACGAACTATTGAGCAGAGATATTTGACATTCACAAACAGATGGCAAGTAATCCCACCTTTAATCATGAAATACGAATATTAATGCAGAATTGGAGCCATCCAAGAGGAAAATATTTCAACCTCCCTCCAAGTTAATGTTTAGAAATTCAGCGATCGTCCTCAATATTTGCATAGATGTCAAGCGTGCGCTCTTTTGCTATTTTTACTACGTTCAGCAGATTCGAAAATATTTTCCTGATTTATCAATATCAAAGTCGCAGCATTTGGTTGCAACGGTGGCATCCTTCTGCAGTTGCACGTAGGTTTGATGCGCTTTTTCAATTCCATCGGGGCTTTTTCGAGGTTTTATGAAATCATTTTTCATCTCTAATCATTTTTGAGGACTCTAAATACTCCTTCGCGGTATTCCAAGTTTTATAGAGTCGATAAGGTTTCATTTTTCTGTCTCTGTCTCGAAAAAAATCTAGGGAATTTTACAACACTTTGGCAGGTAGATTAAATTTTGAATATTTAGCAAACACGTATTATTATATCATGTATGCGGAGTATGCTATTATATTAGTAGTGTAAAAAAGTGTTTGATTCTAGGGTATACCGACCAGTGAATGAACACTTAAGCGAGATTTCGTTTTCGAAAATTCATAGCATGGTTAAAAATTGTGGTATTTGTCACATGACTGTAAAAGCACTTTAGACGATACATGTAATCATTTTTTAAAATATTGCGTGAATTTTTACTGTTCTGGATCAGGTTTTTTGAGAGGTTGAAAGAAGAAAAAGTGCCCAAACCCAGTGAATGAACACCCCAAGCAAAAGTCAAACGCAACATTTTCTAACCATTTTCTTTTTGTAAATGTCTAGAAGGAAGTTACTACTGCCTGTTCATCCAAGAAAAATGTTTAAAATACTTATTTTTCATTAAAAATCTGATGTGTCCATTCGGTCTACCCTAATAGAGCCTTTTCTTACAGGGAAAATTGGTTATCTGAATTTTGGCTGCATTTTAGCCTTAATCTTTTTTTTTCATACACAAATATACAGTTAAAACACTTCAATGAATTATGTTAATATTCCATCCAAAAGCGTAGAGAGGGATCATAAGTCAGTAAAAAGTTGCCAAGGTGGGATGCGTCAAGTAATTAAAGTGCATATTGAAAGGTTAATGCTGATATACAACCAAAAGTGAGATAGCCGATGTCTATTGTTTTAAAAGTCTCAGATGTAGCAAACAGTTTTCTTATAATAGCTTCTTTAAAAGTGTTTTCAGTGCACTCGGATAAATGTTTAAAATTAAAAAAAAAAAGTACCGTAAAGTCGGGTTACTTGGACCCTAGGGGATTACTTGAGCCCATTACAGTAAAATGATAAAATCTATTTTTGGTACTTATTAGTTGAAGACTTGCACGTAGTTCCTCGTTTCTCCGCAAGGTAGAAGCACTCTGCAATATCTAACGCTAGTACCAAACCCAGATTTTATCATTTACTGTGGGCTCAAGTAACCTCCTTGTGGGTCCAAGTAACCCGACTTTACGGTATTGTATTAAACGTAAAGCGATGCATTTTCAAATCTGCAGAACGCTTTTTTTTTTTTTTTTTCAATTTCCAACCGATACACCGATTAATCGGCAGTACCGATTTATCGGCCATAATCGACCACTTTGACGATTATTAATAATCGGCAAAATTTGGCAGATTAATCGGCGTTTTTTTAATATTATTTTTTAAAGTGTACTTTCACCAAGAAACTATGATGAATAATTTTATTAACAGTAAATAAATGTAGTTTCTTACCGTCATTACTATTATATTTAGTATGAAACTGTACAGAGTAAAAACAAAAGAAATAGTTCATGCAGCGCGTAAAACTGAATGGAACATTAAAAGATAACCCTGAAAGCTGATATTCATTTGTCATTATATTAAGAATAATTAAATTCCATAACCCTTTAATTGAAATGTGAAAACATTTTATTTATAATCAGGCAAATTTGCCGATCAACAGGCAGGGTAAATACGTTTTAAACAAAATTACTTTAAATATGACTTAACAAGAAACTACTATAAATAAACTTATAACCAAGAAAAAAAATCTGCAAACATAAGTATAACAAAAAGTACGAAAGTGTAATGAGTAAAAAAAATTAATTCAAAGAAGAAAATATGTAAAAATAATCCTCACAGTTGATATAAATTTTATAATAAATTAATTTTCGTATTTTGAATAATAACATACATATGAAGCATTTTTCCTGTGTCGATAGTTTTTTTCGCAGCTTAATGCTTTTAAATGACAAAGATGATGCAAAGAATAAAATTCTTGAATTAAATTGCTACTAATAATTGAAAAAAAAATCAAAAGCACTCCTAAATTAAAGTACTCATCAACAGCCTCCACCAATTTTTTTAAAACAATTTTCTTGTATAGTTAACGTAATTAAAAATTGCTAGTTATATTATGTGTTGATGTACTTTTATTAACAATAATATGAAAATGGGGAAAAATAAATCTTCTTTCAGAAATAAGTTAGAAACTATATTTCCAAGATCAGAATTGTAAAAGAAAGGGGGAAAAATAGTTGTGGTGAAGCTGCTTGAGCTAAAAATATTCATTATGATCATTAATCGGCTAAGGCGATTAATCGGCCGATTATCAACAGCTGATTTATCAGTATTCGGTAATCAGCCAATTTGCTTATCGGTGCATCCCTAGTACGATGGTTTTTTTCGATGAAATTTAAGATCATTTTCAGTATTTTTAATTTGTTAAATGAGCTCTAATTTTTGTAGTAATAATCTCATAAAAACTATTTCAACATTCTCATCAAATTTTACTCTGGCAACTAATTTTACAAGAATTTCAGGCGGTGAAGCTTTGTTGCTTTTTAACTGTCAAGTAATTTAATTAAACGGCTGCATGAAAAGGAGAAAATTAGGCATTATAAACAAAATATCCGTGTTTTAAAAATACTTTTGGTTAAAACGGTAGGTAAATTCTTCAAAAAGTTAAGATGGCGCTTTAGCTTTTGGTTATTTTAAGTGCTTTAAAGTGTCATTAAATTTATGAAGTATGGAAAGATTAAAAAAACGCAATGCATCTTTCAGAGAAGCAAATTGTTAGTGCGTAGCAAAGCTGCAAAAGTTTGATGTTCCAAATTCCTGGCTGCGATAATGTTTGTTCGAAATTTTATGACGGCAGCATTTGTTGCATCCATAAACTGAAGTGTATTTTATCACGTACACAAGCATTAAGAATTTATTTTGTATGAGCTTGTCACATTGCTATGCGATTTTGGTATTATTAGCCTTATTTCCTTGAATTTATTGCATAAAGGAAAGTATTGTAGAGTTATGCATTTTAGGAAAAACAGTTTTATTTTTACCCGATTGTACTTTTCGATTTATCTGTGTTCTTAATTAAGGATAATGTGTACTTATCAGAAAACTCTTTTTTTTTAACTGCGCATAAATATAAAAACAAAGGTGCCGTAAAATGGGGTCAATCGGAAGCTTTAATTGCAAAAAAAGTAGTTAAAAGATATTTTTTTAATTTGATTTTTTGGGTTAAAACTTCAGTCTTGCTTTGTTCTTGATATTCCAAGCAAAGACAAAACATTTCCTACAGTTATTATTTTTATATATAGGAGTTTAGGGGTGTTCCGAATCACCCCGCTGATAGGGGTCAATCGGAACACATGTTAAAATTTTTATTTTTTTCAATTTAACCTGTAATAGGTCTCACAAACATGTTTAATATTTGATGGGGAAGAATAAGAACCATTTCCCTTTTAGTGCAATAGGTTTACTTGGGAAAACTCTTCAACAAATATTTTCGCCTTTAATTTCTAATTACGCTGGATTAAATATCAAATGATCTTGAAAGTAAAAGCTGAAGCTCAAAAAAATCCTCAAAGTCAACCCTTAAAATAAATATGAAAAGAAACTTTGCTTTGAGCTTCTGTAACTTAAAAGAAATGTGTACAACACAGAAATAGAAAGGTAAATATAAAATGAAAAGGAAAGAAGAAAAATATTTGAGGCTGAAATGTAATTTTAGGTGTAGGAAATTTGTAGGACCTTTTTTACGATGAAGAAAAATAGATTTCTGAAAGCTTTATTGATTGAAACAATATTTTTGTTCACTTTTGAATATGGGAATAAAATCATCAAACCTTTACAGATGGGAAAAGTACAGATTGGCTTAGTATGTTAAAACAAATCAAATCTGGTTCACCAAAAAGGAGAAAAAATAAAAGAGTCCTATTAACTATATTTTATTCAAATGTACACAAAAGGGTAGGAAAATGTCCCGCGATAGCAAATAAAAATTACTATGGAGTAATGGAATTTTAGAAATGCATCTATCAAGGTGACATATTTAAGTGATTTAAGTTACAAGGTCCTGGATTAATGTAAGCACGAAAGGAGACATTTCAAATCTGAAATCACAGCACACTAATAACCCAAGTGAAGTTTGAATGTTTTTTTTTTTTTTTTTTGGTAATTTAATTGAAACGGTTTCAAATTATTCCGTTGGCGTACATGTTGAATTTTTTTTATTTGTTTGCAAAAATATCCCAAAAATAACCAAATAAAAATAAATGTATTGGTTCTTCGACGAGAGCTTTTTTCAACATAGTTGTTTCAAATAATTCAGCGCTTAAGTTCATAATCTAGATTTGCCTTAAATTTCTCGTTGGCTCGAATGTTTCTTTGTTCTTTTTTTTTTTTAATTCTTCAAAAGTGAACAAAAAATGGTACCAATCAAGAAGTTCAAGTGTCCTTTCCGACAAAAAAAGTTTCTTCTAATCGGAGTTTTCCCTCTAGATTTACAAGGGGAGGGCGCAAACAGACTCACCGACAGCCACACATTTCAATATAAGTCCCTTTTTCTTCTTTCTTTTTTTTTCTTTTATTTCCTTTATCGAAACTTATTTATATATTTTTCCCATTTTTTTCCCATTTTAGCAATATTTTATCAATACATCGAGCCTTCTTTCACCTCTTTATTCCCTCTTTTTTATATTTACGGGAGAGAAGGCTAAGAAATCAATAAATTACTTCTACCGCTAATTATCATATTACATTCTCATAGCTTTCAAGATCTATTGTTATACAAAGCCGTTGTCTTAACAATTTTCTTTCCTTTTTTTCTTTTGTCTCATTTTTTAGTACAACGCACAATTAACGATGTAATGACCGCATTATTTCTTTGTTTCTGGATTTTATTAATAATTGCAGAGAGGCGGTGATGCAAAAATCTATTTAAGTTAAATGAATCGATCAAAGTAGATTAGGAAATGAATGAACGACTACCAAAGAGTAGTTAAAAATTAGTGAGAGATAACTAAAAGTGGTAGCCTGTTTTTCTGCAATTCACTGCGCAAACGCGAGAAATCCTGCAAGAAAAACTGTACTCCAAGTTGAGGATAGAAAGGAGTAAAAGGAGCGATTGTATTTAAATTTCTTTCGTGTGATATCTGCTTTGCATATATTTTATACTTATCGCCTACTCAGAGTAATGTGTGACTATGTGAAGGTTGCGTACACTGTAAAAAATAAATGTTGTTTTAAGAGCATAATACAGCTAATTTTACAGTAATTGTACAGTAATAACCTGTAAAACGACTCATCTTATAGTAGTAAACTGTAAAATTGCTAGTTTACAGTTTATTACTGTGCATTTTACAGTTTTAAACTGGAACATCTGCTGCCAGTATTACACTGTTGTTTTTACAGTATAATACAGCTAGTTTTATGGTAATAAACTGTATCATTGCTAATTATACAGTAATAAACTGTAAAATTGCCAGTTTTACAGTTTATTGCTGTGCTTTTACAGTTTTAAACTGAAACCTCTGCTTTCAGTATTATACTGTAAAAACAACGATCTATTTTTTGCAGAGTAATAAACATTATTTGTCTTGATGGGAATCAACATTTTCATTTTATCAAAACCCATTTTGATCACCCTGTGCATTATGAAACGCTTGGTCTCACATTACATAGTTCTGCTTTGGATTTATTAGTAGGGGACCTTTAATGAAGTGTTAAGAAGTGTACAATGGGGAAAAAAATATATACATTTTTAAGTAGCTCTTTATTTATTTGCGTATACTTGTTTAATTTTATATTCATTCATTTATTTTGTTATCACCACCTAACTGCTCTATCCATGGCTCTTTTCCCAATTTAGTCAAACGCGCATGGGCAACATCTTCTCTTCACCATTCCAATCAATTACCCGTGATTATCTTTTTTTTCTCTGTTTACAGTGTTTTTAGTTGATATCTGTAGTTTTAAAGGTAAGGGATCCAAAAACTAATGTAAACTAGTTTCAAGTTAATTCAATGAATTTAAGTAAAAAGTGTTTAATAATTAAAAATAAAAAGGCATACAATACTGACATGAAATGAATGTAAACAAATTAGAAAAGTTATAAATAAATGATTTAAGTAAAATAAAAACTCTTTTAATTTATTATACAATGTCATTTTTTTGAAAATTAAAAAGTATCTAAAATTAAGTCTATTAGTTATATGATAACCATGTTTTTCCCCCTGAAAAAAAAAAGTCCGTACCGTTCTGTAGTAAGTGGTTAATCTTCCGAGAATGTGAAGTAAGCGTTGAATATTCTACTCACTAAAGCCGTTAGCATGCACAGCCAAACGCCATTCAGCTCTAGGCAATTTATTTTCCGGCACTAAAAGACTAAATTAAAATCCTTCCATTCTATTGTTTCTAAGATTAACATTACTTCCCGCCACTGACTAAAGCTACGAGCAGACATTTCGGCTATTTATACGCATGGTTTTTAAATTGTCTTAACTAAGGAGAATAATTATCTTTGTATAAAATAATTTCAACTTCAGGACTTTTACAAAAGATGAAACTGCTGAAGACTGCTCCCTTAAGTTAATAAACTATTACAATAAGCTGAATACGCTTGAAACGCTTTTTGTAATTGAAAAGTGGTTTCTTAAAATAATAAGAGGAAGCTAAATTATAATTCCTCTCTAATTGTTGTATCCTTGTAAATTTTTTTTCATTTCAAAACTAACTGTAAGCTAATCGGAAAATAATCTAAATCATTATTATTCTTACAGGTGCTATTTTCACTCCAGGCTCTGAGGAAATGCAAACTGCCTTTAATTATGCAATATCATTTCATAACAACAATGACTCTCAAGCTAGATTTAAAGTGGAACCTGTTGTTGAAGTCTTAGATAGCGATGATTCTTATAAAATCGGACAGACACGTAAGTTTACATGCAGCATTTGATTTAATTCATTATTGACATTTCTAATCCGTAGTTTAAGTGGTTTTGTAAAACACTGAGAAAAGCTTGCGTCTCTGCAATACGTAACATTTTCGCGGAGTCATGCATAGAGCTTTTGCTACAATCGGAAATAGGTTTTGTACAAAAATATCCGAGGTGTGTTGATTAAAAATAAAAGAATTTATTATTTAAAAATCTAAATGTCTTGTTTTTAAGAGAAAATTTTAAAACTACTTTTAAACTTCACTAAACAATTTCTTGCTGCATTATTTTCAGTTTATGATGTTCTTAATTTTATAATTCCTTAATTACAATAACTTATTCTCTACGAATTATTATTGGAATTGAAACAAGAAAGTAATTAAGATGAAAAAATATGTAGAATGATCATTAAAAACAAAACACAGAAATGATTTCTGTTGTTTACAAATTGTTTGCTCAAAAAATAAGAGTCAATAAATATTATTTTCAAAATCCTTGATTTTGAAAGCTTTAATTTGTCAGAAACGAACTCATGTTATTGTTTCAGCAATGAAGACTGATAGTTATTCTCATTCCAATGACGTTGCCGTTGTGGTTCCTTTTTCGGATTGGACCCAGTTCCTCTGCGAGCTACGTGTCCAATCCTGGAGCCTTTCGTCCTCCTGCTCCTTTAGATGGAGCAGGTCCTCCATTCATCCTTAGCCTTTGCTCCTCCTGATGGTGGCGTCCATTTTCTACACACGTACACCTATACACAACCACACACATGCTTACTCATATACACACACGCCCACCTACACACAGACATGCCCCCCCCACACACACAACACACACACGCTCACTAGCACTCACTTCACCTACACTGCCATACTAAGCACTAAAGTGGTATCTGCACTTTTTAACAAAATTACGTTATTATCACCAAGTCGTTCTTTATATCCTATTTTACCTAAATATAACATTTTATGGTCATGTGAGAGCAGGAAATATTAAAAAAAAAAATCCTGAAAAAGTACCTAATAAAACAAAAACTTTAAAATTAGGTGTAAAACTTTAAAGCGTAATATTTTAGTTTTAGATCGTCTGCAGATACCACTTTTGCTCGTAGCACGGCAGTATATCAATTCTTGATTGTGAAAAACATAATTTGAATTCAAGGTGTCAAAATTCAATTTATTTTTCAAATATTTTTTTTCTATCTAGATAGGATTCAATGTCGTCGTTTGTTTTTCTTTCCCTTTAGTTTGCTCTCAGATGGAGCGGGGTATCTTCGCCCTGATCGCCCCCACCAGCGACCCCTCTTACGACACCTTCGCTGCCTATTCCAATATGTTCCAGATGCCCCTCGTCAGCCCCGCTTTCCCCCAGCAGACGAGCTCCGACAGGCCGTCGTATATGGGGGTCAGCCTGAGGCCCAAGTACCTGCGAGCAATCGTCGATGTCATCAATTACTACAAATGGAAAACGATAATTTACCTCTACGACTCCGATAATGGTGAGTTTTGCAGTAATGATGTTGTTCCTTTCACAAAACAATCCACTTTCGTGGTGATAATGATCGTACAAATAGTAATTCGGATTTATTGGGGGAAGAATTACTTGTGATTTCAGGAGTAAATCTTTACTGATGGTTGTAAGTAGAATGGACCTTATTCACGGTGTGGCAACGGTCAGGTTAACTTTTCGTTTGCGGGTATTTTGATCTAGTACACAGTGGGCAATTCCACGGTAACTTACGTTACATTTCGAGCAACTCTTAGGAATTTAGTACCTCAGTACAGACATAAAAGCATTCTTTGAAAATGACAGTCAAAAGCAAATTTAAAATGCAAAAATATTCGATGCACTTAAATTTTACAAAATTTAGTAGTCAAAAAGGAGGCAGTAACTTACGTTACACAAAAAGGGAATGACATAATATGGAAATTGGTTCTTAGGGAAATTTCTGCTCTATTACAGCTGTTTTCTTGTTTGAAGCATAATATATCAGTTCCTCGTAATGCTTAGGAGTTTATTTTCATAAATGTGAAAATGTATTTCAAAAATTGAGAACTATGGGAATTTTTAACTGGGTAACTTTACGTTACAGTAACTTACGTTACAAAATTTACTTACCAGCATATTTTTACTACAAAAATTAATGAATGAAAATTTCAGCTGAGTTTGGATCAAAATATTGAAAATTAACAATTATGAATTAAATTCATAGAAATTTAATACCAAATTTAATGCACAATCAAAAATATTACATAACATAGTACTTTTAAATGCATACTGGTCCCCGTTATTAACAAGTTCATGTAATTCAATTTTTCCAATCCCGTTTTCTTTCTTATAATACATTTCATCTGTAGTTAAGGGCCATTCATAATAGGTTCCAACAGCAGCCATTACTTTTACTTTAAACTCATTTTCTTCAAAAATCGTCACAACTCAAGTATACAATGCATTTTCCTACTTCATCACACACTAGTCACCAGCTTATATCTCTGTTTTTTTCTTTTTGTTCCTTGAAATACTTAACTGCAGAATAAAATATATCACCTGTAAGAGATAAAATATTTTTATATTTGTATTTTCCAAAACATATTTTAAAACTTTAAAGCATAACAGAAGTCATTTTTGAATAATTTATAGTAAATTACCTCCTAAATATTCTGAATGCAGTGATATTCTTAGAGATAATTAATATCTTAAAAGTCAAAAAGAAACATCTAATTTATAACAGAGGTGTTTTGCAATCTTATTAACAAATAGAGACATTTTAAGAAAGATGATTAATTTAAAGAAAGTAAATACAGTACATTTAAGAATTCTAGAATAAATTACTCCTACTAACCACATAGGTTTATTTCACAATTTACTTTCTTTATAAGCACAAGTATTTAAGTTTTACTTAGGTAACTTACATTACCTGTATATGCCGGTAACTTACGTTACACGTTTTGATTGTAGCACAAAAAATTAAATAAACAATATTCAAAAGAACAGTTTTGTTATTTGCTTAGTATATACTTATAAAACAGAAAATATAACGTAGTTAACATTGTATTGCCCTTTCTTTATTTGCTTTAAAACCTTTAATATGTTTTTGGTAACTTACGTTACATAGAACAGAGCCATTTGGAAATTGACATAAATCACTTAATTTAAGTGAAAACATTCGTTTTAGCAATTCACAATATTAAATTAAAGTGTAATAAGCAATATTATTAATTTCAAACAGATATCTAAAGAAAAAAATTGAAACTTACTTACGTTGAAAGATTGATCATTTGCTTTACCAAAAGTTAAATATTCCATTTACAACTTCAAAGTGCTGCCAAAACTAAAAATACTACATTCTTAACAAAAATTAGTATAAATAATAAATTCTAACATGTTTAAACCAAAAAATATGCAAAACAGACGCATTGCTGTAATTTGATTTTCCCAACACGTTTCCACACATGCATGGAATTGCCCAGTGTTAGTAGTGGTAAAGAAACTAGTTTTATTTAATAATAACTGGTATTTATATACACTGCTCGACATTGAAAATGCAACACCAAGAAGAAGTGGTCAGAAATTCATGCAATTTTTACCGTAGACGCACGTCACTGAGTTATGCAAATGATATGAAATGCGCAGCTCTCCGACGCACGTGAAGTAAGATATAAGAGAATGAAGTTGAAAAGTGGGCTATGTTCATGTTGGTTTTTCTGCCAGACTAATTATCGGAGAAATTTGGTTTTGTCTCAAAGGATACGTGTGATAGGAGGAAATGCCACGCCGTCCTCAACGAAGACACTTCCAGCATATAGACGACTTTACAAGGGGTATGGTGATCGGACTGAGAAGGGGAGGTTGGTCCATACGTCAAATTGCAGCTGATACCCACATGGATGCAAGCACTGTGCATCGGCTGTGTCGGAGATGGTTGGAAAGAGGAAATGTAGCCACATTGAGGGGTGCAGGTGCAGCCAGAGTGACGTCAGACCGCTTAGATCGACGGATTCACCGACAAGCTGTGGCGGACCCGCAAGTCACTTGTACGTCGATTCTGCAGCACGTGCAAGGTACCCTGGATGTTCCTGTGTCGACCAGAACCATTTCCCGTCGACTGGTTGCACGTGGCCTGCAATCACGGCGCCTGCTAAGAAGACTGCCATTGACCTCACAGCACAGACTCCAACGTTTGGAATGGTGCCGGACCAGAGCGACGTGGATGGCAGAATGGCAAACCGTAGTGTTCTCAGATGAATCCCGCATCTGTTTGTCCAGCGATAGTCATCGCATACGTGTGTGGCGTCGACGTGGAGAAAGATCGAATCCAGCAGTAACTGTGGAACGCCCCACAGCGCGACAACGTGGCATAATGGTTTGGGGCGCTATTGCATACAATTCCGTATAACCTCTAGTTCGTATTCGGGGCACTATGACGGCCCAACGATATGTAGATAATGTACTGCGGCCGGTGGCAACCTTCAGGGTCTGCCAAATGCAATTTTTCAACAGGATAACGCTCGGCCTCACAGTGCTCGAATCAGCCAACATGCTTTACGAGGTGTACAGATGCTTTCCTGGCCACCATACTCTCCTGACTTGTCACCAATCGAACATGTGTGGGACGTGATTGGACGCCGTTTGCAGAACCTGCCACTGCCTCGTTCAGAGGACGAACTGTGCCAAATGGTTGAAAGGGAATGGAGTGACATCCCTCAGGACACCATCCGCAGGCTTATTGACTCCATGCCTAGACGTGTTTCTTCGTGCATCGCTGTCCGCGGTGGTCCTACTTCTTACTGCGCCGACGCCGTCCTCGCTCTAAATTTTGCTTATTTATTTTGAAATAAATATCACTTATTGGTTCATGCTGTCTCTGTCTTCTTACCAAATTTCATCAAATTCTGACCACTCTTTCTTGGTGTTGCATTTTCACTGTCCAGCAGTGTACATAATAAGCATGCGTAGGGTGAATATCGGCTTAGGATTATTTGAAAATTCTGTGAAAAGGGATGGAAAACGAAAAGAGTGTGACTTTTCACCTATTTTCTTATGAGTAGCTAAGAGATTTTTAATCAGAAAAATGAGCTTATTAAGAGAATATTTCGCCCCAAACTAGTCAATCATCATCCTCTTATATCATTTCTATGTAAAAACTTGCAAAAGACTTTTTGCTTAATAGCAATAAGAGTTTTTACGCTGAAAATATACGAGTGTTAATAGACGCTACACTGCAAAAAATGAGCTGTTGTTTTTACAGTATAATACTGGCAGTCGAGGTTCTAGTTTAAAACCGTAAAAATGCACAGCAATAAACTGTAAAACTAGCAATTTTACAGTTTCTTACAGTAAAGTTAGAAATTTTACAGTATTGCCGTAAAATTTAGCTGCATTATAATGTAAAAACAACAGTATAATACTGGCAGCAGAGGTTCCAGTTTAGAACTGTAAAATGCACGGTAATAAATTGTAAAATTAGCTATTTTGCAGTTTAATACTGTAAAAGGAGAAATTTTACAGTCTATTACTGTAAAAATGACAATTTTTGCAGTTCATTACTATAAAATTAGCTGTATTCTACTGTAAAGACAACATTCATTTTTTACAGTGTAGAGAACCGGAATTTCATCTGCTACACTCCCCTCAGCGGGCGGTCAAGACCCGCTAAAAATGAACGGCTTATGTTATCCTGCTTTAGCTTAGGTTGTAATCGATAACGGGTGATGTTGTCAAAAAACATCACTTATTATCGTGTTTCTTTGATTTGAATACTTTTGGAATGCAACAAATAAGAATTAGATAAAACTGGCATTGATTTTTTGGGTGGTAAACTCTTTGCTCTCTGAAAGCAGATTTTATTTTTTTCCTTTTTTGGGCAATCGAGGAAGCTTATTCATTTTACTTGGCCATGGCTTGACGTTTGTTTCATTCTTTTTATGATTGGTTAAGAGTGAGCAAAGTGACCCATTGCTTTTTGTGGCTACTACAAGAGGCCTTAGTAGGACGATGTCTTTTCGCGGCAGTGGAAATTCTTCTTTTTGCCACTCTTTAAAGCTTTTACATTCCTTTAACTTACGGCTTTCAGTATGCTTAAAAATAAATAGGTTTTCTCTTTTCCAACAAAAGAAAATGTTTTACATCTTTGAGAAACTACTAACTTAAAGTTTCGAATTAAGTATAAAATTTTGTGATTTTTTTCATCATTAAATAGTTTTATACCCACCAATAAAGCCACCGTGGCCTCCGATATCAATTAAAACGTTCAAAAAAGAAATTTCCTTTATTAAAGGGATCTCTTACATGTGTACCTCAGAGCCAGACTAACGTAAGTCTAAAAAGGGGTGATTTTCGGGTTATTATTGCATCGTATGTAGACCCTATTCTGCATTTAAGGTATCCGACTAGGTTCGGAGCAGTTTTTTAAAAAAACTTTACTATGAAACAATATTTATATTTATTTAGGAGCAGAAGGATATTAAAACATGTATTTTACCATAAAATAAATCAAAATGTCATTTATTTTTTTTTAATGGGTGATTTTTTGGTAAAAAATACTGAAAATTACAAGCTACGGGAAACGCTGTGTACAAAAAACATAAATAGTTACACACAATTTGCTTTCATTATTTTACACCTATAAATGGTCCAAATGTAATAGACCGCAGGTTAAGAAATTTTTCAAGAATTTTAAGATTTACGACAAGTTATGTGAATTTATCGAGAAATTTCACTAAAATTATTCACCTCTCCCATGTAAAAAGGCTATAACTCAAAAAATATTTTATCATTAACAAAACCTGCGATCTATTACATTCAGAAGTACTTACAAGACATGCATGCCAAATTTCTTGTTTGAATTTTGAACGGAATTTGCAAAATCATGTTTTTCGTAGCGAGTAACGAGCAAAAATAGCATTTTTCAAAAAACGCAAATAAAGATTGCAATTAAGATTTTATACAATAAATTTCATTTCAGGCTGCTTAAAACTCTCCCGATTTATAGTTTATGCCTTCCTTTTCTTCATTTTTTACATGTTTTTTCTTTCGGGTAGATTTAAGTTTTTTGCGGGTGTTTTTTGCCGATGGCAGTGAGTGTCGTTTTAAATCGGTGATTCTCTCCGAGTCAAATTCAGACACACCTCTTAACGTGTAACACCCTGGAGTGATGCTTAGTGTTTCTAATACTGAAATAAGATCGTTAAATCCAGCATTGTACTTTAGCACTGCAACATTAGTACCGAAACGAAGAGTTTGCAATTCCACAAATACTTCTTTAGGAATAATTTGCCATAGAACGCCGTTGAACGATTCGTTCGTGTTCTGTGTTTTTCCGTGCAAACACTTTTTTAACAGTTGCTGATTGCATAGTTCCATGTATATCGGTTTAATTTTATTTATAATATGCTGGGGCAAGCCAGTAGAATTGTCTTTAAACGTTTCATTCGAAGCTTTTGCTCGTTGGAATTTGCACCAACTATCGACTCCTGTTGGACACTGTCCATGTTTGGGATCCTTCTTGGTGGAGCAACAATGGAAAAAAGCAACTATAACCGCCGACTGCATTGCTTCTAAATTTCCCACGTTGCTGCGGATGGATATTCCGTAATAATTTTGTAGTTTGTCTATAAAATTATCGGTAAGTTTTCCTTTACCACCGATACCTTTTGTATTTTTTTTAAATTTTCGAAGTCGGGCTCCAACCCTCTTTTGTATATGCCCAATGCACTCAAATTTGGTGACAGTACCTTTTTTTTCTCCATACACATTTTTGACTGCATCAAATGCTTTGCAGTCACCGTCACCGTAGTAGTCCATGTAGTACAACATTCGCGCACTTTGTGATCTTTCAAAGATACGGTATACACCCACTGGTTCCATACTCCCTGCAGATCCTATGTGGTTACAGCAATTATGGCTATAACCATTTCTTAAACTCTTCGATAACCGGTTACATATTCTGCAGTAATGTGACATAGCCTCAAAATCAAGTATTTTACCAGTGTCAATGGATATTGCTGTAACGCAGCCATTTAAAGATGAGAAGCCTCTTCGCTGCCATGTCCCATCGACAGAAACACCACAATCTGTAGCAACGTTTGGGGATCCTTTCAGTGCTCTAATTTCTTTAGCAGCTTCATTCATAGAAGAGTCAGCAACAAGAGCAGCGGCTTCAGCTAATTTTTTCTCTTGGTTTCTAAATGCAAGTTTAGAAAGAAGAGGTGGCAAGTTTAAAATGCTGCACAACTTTTTTCCTGCAGACCACCCTTTTCCAATAAGCCTTAAGCCATAAACAAAACGAGTATTTATTTCATTTAACTTATTCAGTTTCCTTGATGTGGCAAAACCTTTCACAAATTCACATTGCTTGCATTTCAATGAGAGATTTGACGACAGTCCAAATTGGGAATCCTCATATAGACACAAAGTTTGATTCAAACATTTCGCACAGCATAAAAGAAAAAAACACCAATTAAAATTTGCAAGTCAATAATCCTATTTCCAGATACTTCTTCCATCTCTGCAGGCTGAATAAAATTGTCATCTCTTTGCAGCTTTTTGCTGCTTGCAGTAGCTATCTCATCATCAGTTTTCATAGCTTTGCGAGTGTTTTGATTACCATAAAACTTTCGCTTTTGAGAGCGTTGAGGTTTTCCTTTACCTATAGTTAGAAGACCTTCCTGTCAATTTGACTTTTGATAGTCAAAAATTAGCTAAATAAAGACTGTAAATATAAAAATCTAGTCTGAGAAAGAGCAAAAATATAGCGAGATCGAATGTAAACAAACCAAATCTGAGACCTTCGGCTGAGATGATTTGTTGCCATTTTTTTCTCACAAATTAATTTTTAGAAATACTTATAAATAATTTATGAATGGAGAAGTTCAAAAAAGATTATTTACCTATAATATTTTGCTTTGGGAATAAATATTATCAGAAATAGTCTTGAAGAACGTAATTCAAAACGACAAAATCCTCCATAATTTTTACCAGTGTAAAAAGAGAGCTAGCACCCTCACTTTGTATGCAGCAGACAAATGTTTTCAAGCTCTCCTGTGAAGTAGTGATTATGTCGCTTTAGTCAGTCTAGCTTTGGAGTACGGAAATGTACTCAATAGATGCACTACTAATTTTGAGTGATCATTAAATTTAATCTTAGAAACATAATAAGTAACATTCTTATTATTTTTTTAGCTAAAGAAGAAAAAACTACAGTAATGTACGTTGAATTCTGAAAGTAGATTTACGTTTTTGAAACAAAAATTTATTGAACTAGTTTCAGAGCAAATAAATTTTTGAAAAAACTCAAGGAAATGGTTTTTTGCCAGCGAATTCAGTAAACGCAAATATAATGCATAATTAAAAGTCAACATTAAAAATTTCCAACAAAGCACGAACTTTTAAAATCTAAAAAATACATTTCTTTTAAGCTCTTTTCTTTATTTTTTTTTTTTACTTAAAAACATGCAGATTTTTTATTCTACTTTCTTTTAGATTAAAAGGTGAAGAAAATGTTTCCTTCTCAAGTCCCTAATTGAATATCTCATTTAATATGCATATATTCCTCCATAAAAACAACAGTGTAATTAAATAACAAAAATAAGAAACGGATGAGGTTTGAAGGATATAACCTATTCAGCTGCTGATTTTCAGTTTTTTCCCGTAATTATTTCTCTAGTTTGTGTTGGTCGTAATTGAAGTTAAATATGAAGGATAATTTCTTTGAAAACTAACAATGTAATTAAAACATTTTTTTAAGAATAGCGATAATTGAGCAAACATGTTATTGTTATTAAACTGCATTAAACAATTTAAATATTTTTTTTTCTTTTCCTATAAAACTTAAGGGGTTGCTTCCAGTAACAAACAAAAATTGTTTGTTCTCAACAAGGTTGATAGAAATTTAGCTAAATTGTAGCTAAATATATGCAGGCTATGTCTCATTATTCTATAAATATCTTAGAATTATATGATAGAAGGATTGTGATTTTTCATCGATATATTTCGCAGAAGATTTTTTCTTCAAAAATATTGTTCACCACACCTTTTATACACCGTTGCTGTGGCTAAGGTATGATTTAGTTTAAAATTTTATATACTGAGCGAACTACCGTACTACCTACGGTTATAAATGTGCAAATTGTCATCCAAGAATACATTTGTATTTACTAAGGAAAAAAAATAAAAAAATAAAAAATAAGCTATAATAGTAATAATTTGAAAACTTATGAATGCAGACAGGTATGTTTAGAAAATACAATTCTGAGCAAAATCACTCTAAATTTTAATATTACACAGGTAAAAGTTCACAAATTACAGTAAAACCTTTTAGCATTACAATACAATTGAAATACAAAATCACAAAAAAATGAATATTGTATAACTTAAAAACCCGAAAAGGTACGATATTTACGAAACAGTCGAATTTTGAATCGCAAACTATGAGGTGTATATTTATGTTACAAAGCAATGTGACGGTAAAAATTATGTGTATAGAAATAATGTTAATCTTCGCACCATAAAACAGTACATTTTCCCTCCTAAGAATTTGTTTTTTTGAATAGTAAATACCAAATGTATTGTTGAACAATAATTTGCAAATTTATTGCTGCAGATGCTCTTAGCAATTACAATTCTAAACTAAATCACTAAAAATTTAAATATCACATAGGTAAAAGATCACGTAATGCAGTGAGCCTTTCTTTGTCTAAATACACCTGACATAAAAGTCACTGAACAATAGGAATATTTTATAACTCAAAGCTCGAAAAAGGTATGATATTTTTCACTAAAATAATTTTCCTAAAAAAATATTTGTACCTAAACATGAGGGAAAATTATTTTTAAAACATACAAAATAGCATATGTTAAGTACCTAAACTGCTTTAATAAATTGAATTAAGTAAAGGAGAAGTAAGCAAATAATACTTTTCCGAATATTGATTTAATAATACTTACACGCACAATTTAAATTAAGAGAATCGGGACGAATATGCCAGAAACCGATTTGACATCCTTGATCGTTACCACTATTGCGTTTTGCTTCCGAAGCAACTGACAACCCAGCAGCATATTTTATCTTATAGAAGCCAAGAATACAGAAAAGCTGGTAGCTAAATAGATAATTTGCAATAAAAAATATATTGCGGTCCTAAATTGAAATAAAAACTATCCTATTATTTAAGTTTGACCAAACTGAAACTGCGTGCAAAATTTGGTTAAAATCGGTTCAGTAGCTGAGGAGTCCAATGACCACAAACACAGGGATACGTAATTTTTATATATTAAGATGTTTAGTAATGTGGAACTCGAAATAAATATAGACCTTTCTATTGAAAAATAAAAGATATAATTCAACCTGAAAATGCCTAAATTTGCACGGAACTACATATTTGCATCCTGCACTATTTCGTTTATTAATATTGTCCGTATCTTATATGTTTTCGCGCAAAAGTATTTATTTATTTTGCGCATACTATATATCTAAAGTGAGCGATATATGAAAGAAAAGAATCAGTAGAAAAGTATACTGATGCAAAATCATTGTCCTTCCTTCATATAGTTCTAAGATATTTACTGAATAATTACATAGTCTTTAATATGGCTGCACTTGTCAAAACTGTTGTTGTAACACAACTTTCACTTCGTGTCGAAATAATCTGACATAAAAGTGTTCTTGAACAACTTCGAAAATAAAAGTTAGCTTTTTATATTTCAATTTAAATTGTCAAACTAAATATAAATATTAGCAACTGTTAATCAGAAAGTAAAATATCCGGCTAAAATGTTTATAACTGCGCTGTATCGCATTACTTGTTCAGTATTAAAACATTCGGGTTTTTTTGCCAAATCTTTCCAAACGGAAACGAAACTATTAAACTATACCTTTTATAACATCTGATACTGACAATTTCAGTGGCACCTCATTTATACTTCTTTTTTAAATCTGTGTAGTAGGTCCTACATCCGAAAGAATTTTACATTTTTTTCAAGAGGAGTTTCTTGTTTTTAAACAGAATCAAATAGCCATATTCCGATGTTCTTGCACAAAGTAAGTTTAAAAACAAGGAATGTGCTATAGTCTGATTCTGATAAGTTGACTTCCAATCCAAGGAGCCGTAAACAATCCCACTCGTTACAATTTAGGCGAGAAAAGGTGGTTTGTATTGCGATAACGAATTTGGGCTTAGTGATAATCCGGAAACTTCCTGTATTTCAGCGCAAAGATAAACGTGCTCGTTCAAGGTCAAGCATCAAGCTATGAAAAACATACTATAAGAAAATGAGAGCCTAATTCATGATGTTATTCGTTTTGGATTTATATATTTAATGGACACATGCTAGTCCCAAGTAGCACATTTCGTTTTTTAAAGGTTGTAAAATGGTTATTAACGTTGTTACAACCGATTTAAAACGTTTATAAAACGTTTTAAACGTTTTTTTGTGCTACCTGGGAGTGAATCATATTAGCTCGCTATGTCTACTGCACGTTCAAGTCCAGATGAGTCCTATGCTGATAAAACGTTGATCTCCTTTTGTTCAAAAATAAACCTGTACAATTAGTTAACGAGTGTTTAGCTCCCTCTGCTTTCGGTGATACAATAAATTAATGACGAAAGCGTCGTAAACCCAAAAATTCAGATTTCAATACTATGCGTCAAATACTAGACATAGTATTTGCCGACTGTAGTGAAATATTTTAAAAGTATTTTCCTTACAGTGAAATATTTTTAAAAATAGCCGAACCAAGTTATTTTGCGATTTGTGATTTTTGTTGTAACGTAAGTGTCCATTCCCTCCCCTTTTTTTCTTTCGTTTTATTTTTAGCTATTATTTTTAATGATATTTGACGTCAAATGTTAGACACTGTATTCCTCGACTGCAGCAAAATTTTTGAAAAGTATTTTCTTTACAGTTAAATTTATATTGAAATAGCCAAACCCATTAGAATTGAATTTTGTGATTTTTCCTGTAACAGAAGTGCTCCCCCCCCTTTTTTTTCTTCATTATCATTTATTTTTTAGTAATTTATTTATGTATTTATTTATTTCATTCCTATTGGTTATAAATAAAATTCCTAACAGTAGATTTTTTCCTAAATAGTATTGACTCAATAAATGTTTTCTGTAAATATATTCAACCGTACAATTTTCTGAAAATAGGTTTACAGCCAACTTCTGGATTTAAAATACCATTTACTTTTTTAATAAATTTCCTTAACTACTTCTAAAAAGAAATTAACTATTTTCCAAGCTGTTCATAAAAGAATCACGTAGAAAATTAATGATTACTCATTACATGCTAAATTATCTTGATAAGAAGCTCCTTATATTTAATCTATCAGACTAGCTAATCTTTCATAATGAGCTTTCATAATTTTATAAAATAATTGTTTCAGAAAGCGCACCATGTAGCTGAGTTGTTCCCCCAACAATGCATTAATTCTTTATTAAAGAGCATTGCTTGTCCTTAACTCTCAGCTAATGATTTAACATGAACAAGGATTACTCTCCTCACACGGTTGGGAACTCATTTAATTAATCGTTCAACATGTGTACTTTTATGATGTGATATGTTATACATTATGACAAAAGAAGTTTAATTCATCACAATCAAGGAAAAGAGACATAAATCCAGAAAATTACAAAGCAATTTAGAGAGTGAACAAATGATGGGAAAGTAATATTTAAGTTTAATTTATTTTTTAAAGATTTATGGTGACTGGCGAATACTCTCGTTGTGTTAGAGTCTTGAAAGAACTCTTATTTGAAGTTAATCAACCCACCAGACGTTTAAAAAGTTAATCTGGTAGCAAAATTTATTTTTTGAAAGTTGGAAAGTTGGATTACCAGATTAACGTTTAAAAAGTTAATCTGGTAGTAAAATTTATTTTTTGAAAGTTGGATTTAGAATTTTAAGGCTCATTGTATTTTGTTTGAAGCAGAGAAATGCAAAAGGATATGAGTGAACTTTTAAGAGTTAAGGCATAGAAACGTTCAAACTATAGGTAGGATTTCATTAAAATGTTTCTTTTTAAATCATAATGTACACTAGCACTTTCCATGACTATTGGTAGTACCATGTCTTGCCCCATAACGGAGGAGAGTAATGAGTATTTTTACTTTTTTGATAAATAAAAAGGTAAATTTGTCAAATATTCGTAGATAGTTTAAGTGTTCTCAGAAGTAAAAGTCAGAATGGGATTTCATAATATTTGTAATTGAAATTAACTTATAAACAAAGAATTGACTTATTATATTGAAATTGACTTATAAACAACGCTAACAATGCTACGCAATATTTAGTGTATTTAATTGTTTTCTAGTAATGAAAGTTCCATTTTAAAAATTTAGCTGGTAGCAGATATCTGAAATTTTAATAAGCCTTTACAAAATTCTCAATTTCTATAAATCAAGTACAATTTCTCTTCCGAGAAATCTTGTATACTTCGCATCAGTAAAAGAAATAACACAAACTGCGTGTTTACAAGTACAAATATGGCAATTTTGAGTAACATAAAACAGAAACCTAACCGTTTCACCCTTCATTAATTTCGAAATGAGGTTTTTCTTGTAACCGAGGCTCAACAAGACGCATTGCCTTTCAAAAAGATAGATATCTCAACTGCGATAAACCGTGTTTCTGCTTCCACGTTTTCAACCAATAAATCTTAATAGTGCCCGGAACGTTATTTTTTTTTCCTGAAAAGCATTTGATCTTGTTCCTTTCACGCCACGATCTAATCACACCGTGGCAGAGTCGCGACCAAGTTGTCACTTTGAAGAATACGTTTGTCAATATAAATCGTGCTACAAATATTGGAAATAATTTTCTGCGAAAATTTTCATTTTATGCTAGAAAATAAATCTTTGTCAAACGAGGCGCAGTTTCGCTCTAAATCTTTGTTTTATTACTTCATAATTTGCTATACTTACTACATGCATAATAATTTTGTTTTACCTTTCATTCTTATGCAATATTTGCAAACCAGATAAAGAGAGCTAGCTGACCCATGGTGAAGCATTTGCGCTAGACAGTGAGAGTAAAAAAATTGTTTTTTCTTTTGAAAGTTTTTTTTCTAAATAATAAAAATGAAAATAATAATAATTATATATTAATTTGCTTATCATATTTTGCCGAAAGGCGGGACCTTTAAAATAATGCCTTATTTATTAAGCTTACTGAAGTTTTAAGAGGAAGTTATCCCATATACCCCCCCCCCCCTCAAAAGAAAACTATCAGTCTTCGGAAATTAATGTATCCGAACAGGAAAATTTTCCTTATTCAAGGAATTGATAAATAAGTAGATCAAAAATAGCGATTAAAAAATTATTATCATATCTTACGCTTCTTTTGCGTTTATTTACGTTTGATACTTTTCTGAGATTTTTCTCAAATGTTTTTTTACTTATGTAAAAAAACTTGCATAATAAGGGTCATTTGAGGTATAGGGAAACAGAATTTCAATGTTTGAAATTCAGCTCCTTCCCTTTCTTTTATAAAACTGCGATACATTGCTTTGTGCATTTCGTCTAAGACTTCACTCTCTGAGATTAACTGGGTATGAAAAAGTGGCTTTTGCGACTGGTTTTTAGCGAATAAAATCCTGTTTCTTTGTTCTAGTAGGTTTCCTTTTACTTCAGACCCTATGGAGTCACCACATTTATTCCCTCAAGAGGTTGATGTAGATAGAAAGTTGCACTTTGCACAATCAGTTTAGAGACTCCAGACGTTTAACACCAACAATAACCATTTTGCGACCCGTAAGTTGCAGACAACTTGCTGAGTCCTCCAAATCACTTAATCTTAAATCATTTTAAAAGAAAAACAGTACAAGTAATGAAATTATGTAAAACACATACAAAAGTGTTTTTTTAATTTCGTCAAATTTTTATCCTCCAAAAAATAGGAAAGATGAAAAGCTTTTTATCCCAGCGTACAGTATTTATTGGGTAAATGGAAACATCTAAATTGCACATCAAAAGTATCTGGGAAGGGGCAATTCATTAACAAATGTTTTTCATGACCTAGAACTATCAGTTGATGCTAGTAGCTAAAATGTAAGTAAATGTTTCAACATTTTTTTGAGTAAGAATCATTTCTTTACTGGCAATATTTACTTTTTATGATTCACTGAAGTGCAAAAATGCAACCGTGCCAAGTAGGACTGGGTGATACATCTATCTCAAAATATAGATGTCAAGCAATCATCTCTATACCGATTTTTATGTATCAAAACATTGTATTTTATCAGAATATTGAGGCGTTCGACTGAAGATGTATCGCGTTGTTAAATCTTGCACTTCTCCGAATAATAGTGCTAAGTAGCGCATTTTCATGATCAAGCAGTGTAATTATTTTTGATAGAAACACATAAAGTTTAAGGTCACAGATGTAATAATGGTATTTTTTCACGGTGTTGCCTCTTGTTTTCAAATTATTTATGAGCGCGTATTATGAGTATGGAACATTTGGTAGAGCATAAAAACTAAAGAACAACTGTAAAAAGAAGTTCCGTCCAAAACTAAAAGAGCCTACTTTTAAATATACCAACGTCGAGTTTCTAACACATTGAAATTCTCCATCTCAAATACACTGGCGGGAAAAAAAATCCTAAAACCAAGAAAAAATTACTGTAGAGTAACGAAATTTGGGTAATGCAATTGTTCAGTTAACATGTTTAATTGATTGAATGAACAAGATCACTGGCTAATTTAAGCTCAAGAAAATGCTGTGCAAATGTGAAATTATGCTACTTTAATAGCCGGTGCAACCTCTAGAATTTTGAAGGCAAGCCTGCAAACGTGCTTACATTGTATCATACAGGAGCCGAATGTCACTTAGTGGTATGGAGTTCCATGCTTGTTGCACTTGTTGTGTCAACACTAGGACAGTCATTGCTGACTGTGGATGATGCTGGAGTTGCCGTCTAAAGATATCCCATACGTGATCAATTAGAGACAAATCTGGTCATTTTTCAGGTCATTGTAACATGTCAACACTTTGTAGAGTACATTGCGTTACAGCAGCGATGTGAGGACGAGCGTTATCCTGTTGAAAAACTCCCCCTTGAATGCTACTCATGAAGGGCTGTACTATAGGTTGAATTACCAGATTGACGACAAATTCGCAGTCAGTGTGTTTCGGATAACCACAAGATTGCTTCGGCTGTCTTAGGAAATTGCTCCCGAGACCATGACTCCAGGTGTAGGTCCCGTGTGTCTAGGTCGCAGACAGCTTGGGTGCAGGCGGTCCCCTGGGCTTCTTCTGAGCAACCTACGACCATCACTAGCACCAAGGCAGAATCTGTTTTCACCAGAAGTTACAACAGATCTCCATTCAGTTATGAAGAATTGGCATATTTAGGCTAAAAATTCAGAAAAACATTGTACACTGTAAACCTATTTTTTTTGGAAACTTCAAGTACATTTGGTTGTTAATATAAAAATTCTGGTATTAAAAAATCTGTTCCTTCTAGTGGTATTAACGAAGATGATGGAAGGTGACGAACTTGAGCTACAGTTCATTGAAAACAAGATTTTTTTCAAACAGGAATTGTCAATACTTTTCATGTACGCTACACAAAAGCTAACAAGCTTGAACTCACATAAATATTAGAACCTATTAACGACTAAATGTGCTTTAAGTTCCCAAACATTCAAACTTCTGGTGAGAAAAAAATTTCTGCGTTCATAGCCTAATTATGTCAATTCTTTATAACAGACATAAGCTACGTTTTTTCATCCTTATCTGAAAGAACACCATCGAAAAAAAAACTCATTTTGATTGTAAAAAGTCTGTTCTTTCTAATGGTTCCAGCGAAAAAATGGTAGAAGGGGACAAACCTGAGCTATAACGAGTTGAAAACAGGCGATTTTTCATGAGAAGGACTTTGATCGACACTTTGAATGCCCATATCTTTTGCAAAACCAATATTAAAGCTCTGCAGCTACAAGACATTAAAAACAAGTATTTGGACAATATAGCTAGGAAGTATGAACCTTTGAATTTGTTTGTTAAAAATTTATAACAACCTAAGATCTAGAAAAAAAAATTGCTCACAATTTCTAGTCTTAAAATCTAATTTTATTTTTCAATTTTCATTTGGTTAATTAACTTTATTTTTAAGCGATATTTTTAAGACATGTTTTCTTTACTTATTTATTTATTTTTGTCTTTTACTTTAATGTGAGAGCAGGCTAAAGTCTCAGATTAAAATAGCTTTCCTCTAAAAAGCGGGAAAAAAATCAGATCAATAGTGAATCTATCAACTCACGAGAAATTCAATATTTGAACAAAAACATACGTACGGTTACATGAAATAGAGTAAAATCAGCGTCAGCTTTGTGAGATTTTCGCTACTAGTTGTCAAAACAGTTTTCTCTCTGCCCCTTTCAGCTGTGATTCGATTTCTATCGCGTTTTCCCGAAAACAGGAACTCTCTTATTTTCCGGAAATGAGAAAGATAAAAGTCAGCACATAAAAGATATTAGATATGGAAAAGCGGGATCTCATTACTAGCTTTAGGGAATTACCTCCTATTTATTTTATGAGATTTGAAAGACATGAAATATTTGGTGTCACTGATAAGAATCATAGCATTAATGAAAATATTGAGGCTATTAAACGCTGAATACGGTGGTTTTTGGATGGTGGAAATGTTAGCTATTGCTCATCTTTTAACGTACTCTAGGAAGGCTTTGGTTCATTACAAATTTAAAAATATTTCTGTATCTGGGTCATTCTCGTGAAATCATACAAATTGCGTCCGAAACTATGAAAATTTTAAGTCAGTTTTAGTGGTTATCATATTTTTATTTTTATATATTCTTTTAATTTTTCTTTTCTGTATCCGTAATAAAAAAATCGATGATTTGTAGAAAATAAATTCATGAAGGGTTTTGAAATATTTTTCTACTCAAAGGGTACTTATAACTGAGTGGATAATTAAGCCATTAAAAATTTGTTTTAATCACAAAGTTTTAATTATGGAACAGACATGAAATGAAACAATGAGTCCAAAACTGTTATTACGCTTGTAATTTCAAGAGATTCACTTTTTATCTTTAATACAAATAAATCGCAGTTGGCATTTAATGACTAAAATTAGCCATTAGAAAAAAAAAAAGAATACGTCTCAAATTGTTCATGTACTGTGGAATTCTATGGGACAAACTAAGCGCAGAAGTCATATTTAGTCTTCTTTAAAATAAAATTTGATTCAATGAAATAATTTATTTAATTTTGAACTAGCTGTAACAAAGCGAAGAACATAATGTTTAGTCACTAATTAAATACCTTTTTTCAGGGAACAGGGTATTTTTACAAGTTGTACTGCTCAAAAACTAACTAGCCGCATCTACCTGAAACACCTCTTACCAACAACTCAAGGCCTTGTCATCTGCATGTGTTTACGGTGAAACTTTGTTGTCAACATTTAAACATTTAAGTCCCAATATTCCAGACCGTATGCAAATTGTATTCTAAAAACACTTAAAATAAATAAGATCCCAAATTGGTTAGGTACTTCACGCAATCTAAAAAGCTACTTCAATAAAAAAACAGCAAGGGAAAGCTAATATTTATTAAGGATCTTCAAAAGGAGATTTTGAAATTTTCTAGGCATAAAATATTTGGTGTTGCAGAAAATTAAAATACCTGAATGAAAATACTGAGGCTATCCTGAATTGGTCATATCTTAATGTTATGTAGAAATACTTCATAACAAGTCTAAGCATATTTCCCTATTCAACAAACAGAGTGCTCTATTCTGTTCGAGCAGAACTCCACAAAAAAACTTAAATTCTAGAAATATATCTTACTAGAAATTAATGCACTCTCTATTCTAATGCAGTTAATAATTCAAAAAATATTTTTAATTTTCAATACCAATAGTAATTAAAATTTGTGTCTCAATATTCTAATACAATTCGAAATTCAAAACAAATGAAACTGTCAGCAAATGACATCAGCCTATCATATGTCCGATTTTGAGAAAATCGACAAGAAACGTGTAATACAGATTATTCCAGCTTAACCCTACACTGCATGGTGTTGCCAATTGGCTACATGGACAATTTGTCCTTCTTATGAATAGTAGAATGTAGTCATAAGGCAACTCAATGCATAAAATGCAAATATTGGGTATATTTAAAGCAATTATCACCATTTATCCTCCATACATGGCAGCACTGGTCTGTTACATGCTCTTAAATGAATCCATATGGATAGCTTTTAAAATCACTCAAACTACCATGTTTTGAAATTATTTTTTACAATGAAATATTTTTCTTCGTCTTTTAAAAAAATAACATTAATAAAATAAACATTTATCTTCCGTTTAAGATGCGTTTTACATCAAAATAATTATTTGGAAAAAATCTAGGACATAATACACGTCTGTAGCCATTTGGCAACATTATGCAGTAAGCATCCAGAGAACACTTCGATTCATCTCTATAGTTCATGAAGTATGTGCTTTGTTTATGTTTCGCGCTAGCTTCTTTCTCTTTTTGGAAGGTATAATATAATCATGCGGACCCAAAAGTGGTACTTTCGGCTGTTCTACCGTTTATAAGACCTCGCAATTATCAATGCTTAGTTGATGTTCAACAGAGTGAACAAACAAAAAATCAATAGGGAAAAGCCTTTAAAACGTGTTCATTTTAGATTTCAGTTAGCACAAACGTTGTGCTTACACGGACAAGTAAAGTCATTAATAATTTTAAAATATAGTTTTGAAAAAAAAAAAAAGCTAAAAAATACGCTTTTACATTGAAATGCGCTGTGATCATCACGGGTTCCCCTGTGATTTTCAAAACTACTGAATATCCGTACTTAAGTTTACATGTACTTATAATACATCAATATGCAATACAGTTTAGCCTTTAGTATTAAAAATAATATTAAATATATTACTTTTATATTTGCAAAGAACGTACATTTTATCTTTTATTCAGAGTTACAAACATACATAAAACAAACCCCCATTGTAAATTAATAAAAGCGTATTAAAAAGAGATCATTAGCTGCAGAGGAACTTGAGTTACAAACCAGGAAAAAAAAGAGAAAAGAAAGAAAGCTTGCGCGAGAGAGCCTCCAAAAGACATCAGATTTGACAGAATTGATCATCGGAAAGTACAAGTACATATAAAAAATAATGTAAAATGTCAAAATGTAAAGGATTACAAGAGTACAGTGCACCAAATGTTCAATTCCTCTATTTTTTTTTACAAAGAAGAACTAATTTCAAGACTATCATTTACAATCATTTTTATCTGTTGAATGCATGGTGTAGCCATTTGGCAACAAAACTATTTTTAATTAGAAAGGGGTGAAAATTTAGAGTTAAATTTTTTTAAATATTTTTCCATGTTTTCTTATTACATTGACAAACACATATATTTTTTTCTACGAAAAATAAAAAATCATGCAGTGTAGGGTTAAGATATTGAAGGGTTAATTCCAAGAATTACGAGATGATTTAATGGTTATTTAGTTATCCGTTTTCATGAAGTTAATTCGGGTCATTCATTCAGCCTTTCTACTTCATGAATCCAAAATCGTTAAATAGTTGAAGTCATTAAACTATCCTTCAGATAAGTTCAAGGAGGTAATCATTATTACTTAAGATTTGCACAAAATATTCGGAATCCTTGCGATAAAATTATCTGAGAGATCCCCTTCATCAGAAATAATTTTTCTTTCTCGAGTCACGACTCAAAAGGTTGCTCATTAATGAGAGATTACAATTTTTCTTTTCGAAAGAGATTCATTTTCTTTCTAAAAATGAAATTTCTTGACTTGCTTTAAACATTTAAGGTCATTAAAAAATCTTTGTATGGTGTGAGACAATTTTGTTTTTACTTTGATTGTTTCTCGTTTGATCAAACGTATTTATGAGCAGAACGGAGTAGTTTATATGTAAAATGATAAAATTTAAGTAGTAAGACATTGATTTCAGTCCAAAAATCGTTTTACTAATGAACTCTATCCTCCTGTGCCTCCTTTCAGTGTAAATGCTACACTTCAAAAAATAAGTTGTTGTTTTTACAGTACAATACTGAAAGCAGAATTTTCAGTTTAAAACTGTAAAAGCGCAGTAATAAACTGTAAAACTAGCTGTTTTACAGTTTATCACTGTAAAACTAGAAATTTTACTGTTTATTACTGTAAAATTAGCATTGTTACAGTTTATTACCATAAAATTAGCTGTATTATATTGTAAAAACAACAATGTAGTACTGGCAGCAGAGGTTCCAGTTTAAAAAAAAAATTCACTGTAAAATTCACAGTAAAAAATTGTAAAATTAGCAGTTTTACAGTTAACTACGGTAAAATTAGCTGCATTTTACTGTAAAAACAACAATTTTTTACAGTGATAATAATTTTTTTCTGTAGTGAAATTTTAAATTTTCTCGCACTTGTTTTTCAATTCTGCTATCGCTAATATATTTACCAATTTTGCTCTCTTCAGGATAGTCTAGAGATTTAATTTAATATCGTATCATAAGCTTCACAATTTACCAATCTACGAAAGTACTCCTATTATCCTATTTTATTGGTTTGTCAATGCTTATTCATCTTTTTAAAGTGTTTTAAACAGCACTTTTTATTTGTAAGTTGTTTTCTTTCTACTCTGTTTCTAGTATCACGTACCTACAGTAAAACATGAAAACTAAAATAAAGCCTTTTTTGTGTGTTTTTTCTTGAAGTGCGGTAGACCGACCAGCGACTGAAATCTCTTGAAAACTGAACTTTTTAAAAGTTTTCTAGTAGAAATACAGTTTCTTCTTTAGTAACGCTGTCAATGTTGCTTAAAAAGAAGCTGTATCGTTATTGAAAAAGTTTATGGTATCCCACTTTCCTAAAGATATTTTAGTATTATCGCAGTTTTTTTTCCTGCAGTGTAGTAACGATACAGCCTTTTCTTAAGTAAGGTTGTCACGATAATTCTTCTGCTTAAGTAATACTGCTTAAGAAAGAGTGATATTGTTACTATAGTATTTATACAGATACTACACCCCACCTTAAAGGAAACACTTATAAAAACTGTTGTTTTGATAAAAAAATTGAAAATTATGCCTAATACGTTTCTTAATATAGGTCTAGATGCTGTGTTAAATCGATAAGTACTAAAAAATACAAAAAATAATTTACTTACTATCAAAAAACGAAATTGTCACATTGGGCCGAATTATTTTGACAGGCTGGCAATTCGTTAACTCCACCGGAATGCAATGGCCCTTTTAAAATAACATTATAAAAGTTATTATTAGCAGTAAAATTGGTAGTGAATAGCTAAACTAATGCAAATCGATATATGAGAAGCATAACTAATATTAAAATCCACTTTAAATTAAGAAAATGAAGTTTTACATGACTTTGTCTTATAGTTACGGCTTACAATACTTAAAGTCAAAATAAATGGCAGAAAACAGTAAAAAATTACGGTAAGTTATTCCCCCATACACTTCATTGCATACCACTAATTCGGGAAAAATCCTACCAGGGCATTGAGGCATTTAACCCCTTAGTGCGTGTAAGCCTGACCTACTCTAGATATGTTTACATAATTCCATTTTCCAGAGATTTTTTAGACGTATCTCAGTATTTCTTTATGATGTAATTAGGTTAATAGACTGTTCATCTTCAACATATCTATTCCACATACTTTGTATTAGAACTCAATATTTTTCCATTATAAGAAAGACTACTTATCTTCCTTTTATTAAAATCTTGCGTACTTCACCCACATACACACACGTTAATAATACGCTGTGAAACTTTACATTTGTTAAATATTACAAAACTTTTAACTCATTCTAAAGTTGAAAGATATGATGTAAAGATGAGGTGATTGCCTCCTGCTTGCATGTCATAATGCAGGCATTACCTAAAACGCATCCTGGAGTTTCAGCTACAGAATCATTTATTGCTGTCCTATGATGACATTGCTTTCAACTATTCCCTTTCCCAGAGCCTCACATCACCCCAGCACTCCCCAATGAAGGCAGTATTAAATTCCCAGGGAGATAAAACCTTCAGACCAGTCATTATAACGTGAGATTTGTTCGAATCAGGAGGCGACTTCGAGATAAAATTAGAACAAGAATATCTGCTGGATGAGGAATAATTTCGTTTTCCCGAGCGATTGCGAGATAAGAGCTCATTAATGAGCGGCAGTAAATTCACTTGTGGAAAAACAAGGATAATTTGTTTCCTAAAAGTAAAGTAATTGTTTGAAAAAATATTTCAGAAATCTACTTTTGATTCTTGTTTTGCTTTAGGTTTTTCTTTGATACATTTAAATTTGTATTTAAAGTAAACTGGGTAATCAGTTGAAAGGGAAGTTTTTGTGAAAAGAAACACTCACAGTAATGAGTATTGTAATGCGATTTGTTTATGGAGCAAGACATTTAAACTTAAGGCAGCGTCTCGTGTCTACGTTCAATCAACCCTAAGAGTAGTATCAAGCATGCCCTCTTTGAGGATCCCCACCTTGATTTTTCTCACTGAATTAGTTTGACTGTATTATTAAGAAAAGAGATATTGTATTTACAGAATAAAGAAAAACATATTGCCCATAATGCTTTTTTCGTGTTAATGATATGTTACCAAAAAAAATTGATATTTTCAATTTATTTTTTGAATTCGCGGAGAAAAAAGCAAGGACAGTTTAGTTATTTATTCATTTATTTTATTATCTTTTATGATTATTTCAAATGGAAATATTTTTTACAAAAATCTTTCATTTGTGTTTAGTTCATTACTTATAGTTTGGTTTTTCTCGACTAAAATTTGAGCATAAAGTCAATAAAAATGAACCTGTTTTCATGTTTATGCAAAATTTTAGTAGTAACAAAATATTCCAGATAAATAAAATAAATATTAAATAAGGATTGCTTATTCCTTATTTTTAGTGTCAGTTTTATGTCCTGGTCTTCAACTGTATCTCCTGGATTTCGTATAGTTTAGCTCTACTGTCATTATCAAAGAAACAATAAATATTTGAAATAATTGGAGGAAATAAATTTAATGTAATTCACTCAAAAAATGCAATTACAATCATTTATTACTAAACATGTTACAAAATATTATTATTCATTTTTCATATATTTCAGATCACGAGCATGTACTCAAAAAGCCTTTCTGAAAAAAAATTGCTATTATTATTTATATTATCATGTTACATAACTTTGATTCTGGTGTAAATCATTCTTTTACACTTACTTATTACCACGTTTTAATTCGATTCCTTTGTTTTATTGATAAGTTTACATCAAATATACAATGTTTGCTCAAATTTTCCAAGCAAAGACTGTGAGAAACAAATCTCTAATACTCAATGTATCACTTAATACCTCAAATGTATTAATCACTTAAATTTATTGTTTAAGGAACATCATTAAAAGTTTGTAAAAAAAATGTGAAGAACAAAGTCCAAGCATTTCCAAAGCAGGAAAAAAATCATGCAACAATAAAACGTCAACAACAAAATGCTTTAACAAACAGTTTTCAAAAAGTGATAAATTATGCATCTTGCTCTAATAATCAGTAATGTATTGTATAGTTTTCAAAAACAATTTTTAATCTTTAATGAACTCTGAGTTTTACTGTGTCAAATGATCACTTAAACCTTCGTAAAAATAGCACTAAAGCCAAATTTAGCAAAGAGCTTTGCTTCTGAAAAAATGTTTAGAACAGAAAGGCTAGTTCATTTTTTAGCCCGGGAAGCCGAAATCCTTACTAAAACAATAACGAGAAATTTCTTGTTAAATTTATAGTTTCAGAAGCATTTTCCACACAGCACGTAAGAAGTTTGAGAAATGTTTTTCCTTCCCCTTTAGCTCTGCACGAAATCCATTGAAGCACCTGACGTGATGTCAGTTTACTGCAGAATGAAGAAATCTTTTCATATTGTATGTTGAAGTATTTATTTCTATTTGCCACTTCATACTAATGCAGGCTTTCTTACCTAACACGCGTGGGATTCTGCCACGATGGATTTTCTTCGACTCCTGGATTCAAAAGAAAAAACTGTAAAGAGGTTTTCAGTGATTTGATGAATGAATTTTTTATTCCAGGGGCAATTTCCATCACAGTGAAGCACGGATACGCACAGAGTCAATTTTTAGACCATTTGATTTTATTTATCTAAGTTCGCCAAAAAGCTTCTCAAAAGCCTTGATTTTTTTATGAGGATGATGGAAAAACAAATGTTAGTTGGCGATTGAGTTGGCAACTTTTGCGACGTCAATATAGTGTTTCGTTAGATTAATCTTTGAAGTTTGTTATTTAGTTAAAGTTTTAGATTTAGTTTTATTATTTTAAATCTTAGTTTTTAAGACTTAAAGTAATAAAATCGCATTTATGAGAGCTGTCTAAGTGAAAAGGGGACAGGTTAAACAAGAAAGAGTACCCCTTTATGAAAACACTGCGAATTTCCAGTACACATTGGACACACTTTCGGAACACTTTAGTTCAGAAAAAGTGTTCCAGTTGCCTGAATGCACTCTAAAATGAAAAAAAAAGAGTGCACTGCAACGTACTCCGAATGTGCTCTTCTCAGAATATTCGGTAAATTTAAATTTAGGAACTCATTTAAGAGCATATTAGGGTACATTTGGGAACACATTGAAGACGCATTCGAGAACAGATTGGGAACACATTTAGGAATACATTGAAGACGCATTCGAGAACAGTTTGAGAACACATTTGGGAATACATTGAAGACGCATTCTAGAACAGATTGGGAACACATTTGGGAGCACATTGAAGACGCATTCGAGAACAGATTGGGAACATATTTGGGCATCTTGTAAAAATCCTCGCTTTCTCTCCTACCAGCATAATTTCAGCAGTATTTTTTTATTTACCAGTCAATCGAATCCCTTACTATGATATTACTAGATACTTTGTTACATTTAAACACGGTTGATTGGTGTCGATGTAATTAAGGACTATCATCCAATGCAGAAGACTGAGCAATAAGCCGTCCAGCAACTGAGGGTTGCAATAAAAGATTGCTGATAAATTAACAAAAAAAAACTAAAAAATATTTAGAAAAAAGTGAGTGTTTCATATATGTTCTAAACACGTTCTAAGTATTCTAAACACGTTCAAAAATGAGTGCTGCGAAGTGTTCTGAAAAGACGAGAGGTATCAGTTGTCAAAAATCGTTTTCAAATGCGTTATTAGAGGTGTTTAAAAAGTGGCTGAACCAAATAAGTGTTAGGAAAAATGTTCTCGGGCACAGTTAAATTTATGAGGATGATGAAAAAGCAAATGTTAGTTGGTGAGTGAGTTTCAATTACTATTTCTCGTATCAAGTAAAAGAGAATGGATTTAGAAACATAATTTTTGAAATGGTGGTTAAATTGTATGTGATTACCCAATGCTTTTCCTCAAAACCCGCTGTGCAGTGGATGGAGCCGTGCAAAACGGGATAACTTTCGTGTTTTTTTACACTGAATCTACAGCGTCTTCATACGTTTTTACTACGGATAAAATTCAATGTTCAAGGTATTTGAATTTATAGGGAGGAGATTACAAGGAGATTTAAAAGCATTTGCTCTAAAGCTCTTCAAAAATTATACTTCAGTGTGAAGGTAAAGGACAAAATTTTCTTTTTTTTGCATTTTTTCATCTATTGAACTTAAACTTTGTTGTAGAAGCTTGCTTATTTGGTTTCCACTGATAGTGTAGTACGAACAGAATGTATAAGTGGTCTATTTCATAAAAAACAAACTTTCTAAGAAAGAAAAAGAAGATGGAAGGGATATCAATCATCGTACTAGTAGTTTGGTTCTAAATATTTTGAATTTTTACTTGTTGTATTTTAAAAAATAGACAAAACAGTTAAATTCAAAAGCTTAAGAATTAAAATTATTTTTATTCATTTCAAAAATTTTCATTCAAAATATGAGGTGAGAAAAATTCTTGTTACATTTATGAGATATATTTTCGATTTTCAAAACAAATTTCCGATTTATTTCAATTGAAATATGCTTGTAGAGGTGTTAAAAACACCTTATGATTATTATATGACAATAATTAAATATGTGCAAATTAAATTTGGTGTATTTTTCATATAAAAAATATAACATCCGAGCTCAAGTAATAGACATGTATTTTTTACTTGATATATTATAAATATAAAACCACAGTTCGAATGTAAAATTCAGAGGAAAAAAGCGTAGTCTCATGCATAATAGAAAATCTTTCGCTCGGAAAATCTTTTAAAGTTCTGGAGGGAAATAGCAAGTAGTTCATGGTAGAAAACTTAACAATAGCAATCCATTGCTTCAAATTTGAGTTTTCCCAAGAGAAATTCCCAGAACGAATTCGCTGAAATTGGGCTCAAAGATTTATCCAACCCAATTGAAAATGCCAAGAGTTATTTGTCAATTTACGATATAATGCATTTAGTTCTAGACCTGCTTCTGATGACTATTTTTCTATAATGCCAAAAAACTATATATTTAATGCATAAAAATTCATCTTTAAGAAAACCTAAATTCTTTAGTCTGTAACATGCATTTGCAATTCCGCAAAAAAAAAAAAAAATTCGCAATGCAAACATTGAAAATCAAGTACTATTTGGTTTAAAGTGATTTTAAACGTTTTCTAAATTTCAAAAATATTTTGTTATGTAACTACGAAAATTGTACTTTTCAATAAATGGTGGAATACTGTATGTTATTTCATATTAAATATTGAAATAATTTTTTAAAAACAATTTATTCATGTTTGCGCAGTTGTTTTTTTTTAATGTTCAATGCTTTTAATTATAGTATGCTTAATATTAACGTTTTTTTTTTTTCATAACTTTTCATAAAATTCTTCGATAAAAAAATCTAGTTAATTAAAAAAAATTCGCACTTTCTTTGGATTTCGGATTATACCAAGAACGCCTTTTGAAATGCTCATTTTGCAAGCCTGCAATTACTTTGCCATTCAAACTTAAAAAGTACTGATACAGTACCTTATCTTTTTGGACAAAAGTCGCAAATTGGCCTTACTAACAAAGATACCTTCGTAAAACTACGTTCTCTTAATAAATAAGCATTTATTATTATTTCTAACACTTTATGGACCAAACGTCAATATATGGGTGATTCTACAAATACGGGAATATTTCTAACATGTAGAATTCAAAAAATTAATTTAAAATTAAAAATCTGAAAAAAATCAGCAAAGCACTTGATAAGTTACATAATTAAAATAGAATATCAGCAGAGCTTATGTTTGTATTTTATTGTATTTTTGCATTTTTATTTTTTGAAGGCATATATGAATGATAAAAAGGACATGTGGATGACACAATGGGTATGTGAATATAACATAGTAAGTATGTGAATAACACAAACACAATAGGTATATTAATGAAATTTTTTAACCAGTAAACTGTTAGACATAATTTTTAAACATTGTACTGTCATAGTTTGGCTTTTGATTCATCCACGTGTCTTATATTGGGGCATGTGAATGACAATAGAAAAAGGGCATGTGAATGACAAAACACAAGTAATTGTGTTCTCAAAAAGTCATATCTGAATATTTTTCGGCTTCACTTCGAATTAGAACTCACAAATGTAAGCCTTAGGATTATTCATTGTCAAAATTTATTTACATGTACATTTTACATGCATTCTGTGGGGCATGTTAATGACAAAGATAA
Source organism: Uloborus plumipes (assembly GCA_038373865.1). Taxonomy (NCBI): domain Eukaryota; kingdom Metazoa; phylum Arthropoda; class Arachnida; order Araneae; family Uloboridae; genus Uloborus; species Uloborus plumipes. The sequence continues at coordinate 59,832 of JAXGGA010001474.1, read as the reverse complement.
AAAACACTTGCCTTGAAAGTTGAGTTTAGCTTGCTTTTTATCAAAAAGTAATTGCAGAACAGCAAAATTAATCCTCATCCAGGAATAACAAAGTTCCATGCCTTGTTTTAAGATGTGTTGCCAGATTTTGAAATATAACATTTCAGAGAAAAATATCTATACTTTTTAGACATGTGGATGACTGATAATCGCTGGGACAAAGTTTAGATTAACTTTTAGAGATATTATTTTCATATTATTTTGCTTTTTTTGTGATTTACATCTTGCACACATTCATATTTATAAATAAAAAACTCTTGAGAAAAAAATTAATTATTTTTTTAAAATCTATATTCCATTGATTGCGAAAATGGCACCTATGGGACAGGGCATGTGGATGACATTTCAATCTAATATCCATTTTTTTAAATGAATAATAATTAAATATTGACATTGTTGATAACGGAAATTATAGAACAAAAGACGCATAAAAATATTCCCAAAATAGTTTTTTATTAAATTAAAAACAAAAAGAGCAATCAGTATGGAACACAAATTTGCCCATTTTTGTAGAATCACCCATATTCGTTCTATTTTCATGATTTTACATCATGGAAATATTAATCTCTAATATAGGAATATGAAATTATAAATTTCAAATGCCCAAATGCAATCAAGTGATGAGTATTTTTATTTCTGAATTTTATTAAATTTCAATTCTTACTTTTTTAAAATGTATATTTAGTTTTAATATTCATATTTCAAAAAATTTAACTCGTAGCCAGCTTAAAATTTGACATTATTATAAAAAAAGTGAAATAGAGTAAAAATATGCATTTTGCTTACTTTCAACACCAAATGATTTCCTTCTAACTTATAAAACTTAATAATGCACAAGCAAAATTATTGTTTTTACTCAAAACTAACGTTTACATGAAACTCCTTGTGCACTTCTTTTACTAAATTTGGCAAATGATCTTTTAGTTATTATCTAGCAGCACTAGCATGAATTAAAATATCTTTGTTCTTAATTGTAATTACGTTATTAAATTTTAAAAATTACTTGAACGGTAATTTTCAAAACTATTCCGGAAAAAAGCCCCTTTAAAATGAAAAAAAAATGTTTTTCGTAAAACTCAATTCTCTTTTTGCAAGTTCACTGAGAGAAACTTTTACACATTTGAATACTTTTGACGTTCAAAAGTGAAGACATGCATTTAGCTTAAGTACATTTCTTCGAAGCCTTTTCTAAGAATAAAAATCTTTAAAAACTACGCTTCATATATTTCACTTTAGCACTTTTCTTTCCAAAGAAACTTTCATATCCGTTATCTTTCGCGAAAAAAAACCCTTCATATATCACGCTCTTTTAAAATGTGTTTTCTTCGGGCAAGTTTGAATGAAACTTTTTCGACCAAGAACAACAGTGAGTTGAAATGAAAACCAAACATACACAACATGTCTACGACACAGAAAAACCATAAAAAAGCATTCTCATCTTTAAAAAGATAAGAGCAAATATTCTTAAGGAAAAGGAAAAACCGAAATATGCGCTTCGTACCTTACCTTTTAAAATAAGCACAACGTTTCGTAACTTAAACTTCAGACTGAAATATTAAGCATTTGCATATAAATGAGAGCCTCTCATCCACTGATAGAACTGTAATATTTCATTGCGATTGGACATAATCTACTTATATTAAAAACTGAGTATCTTTCTTTTTATCTTTCTATGTCGTCTTTCTTTCTCCTGAACGCCAATGAACTGAAAGTCGAACCAGGTACCGACAGATTCGTAATTTTTCAGGCTTCATTAGTTTTAATTTATATTATTATAAGATTGTAATAAACGAAGATATCAATTAATAAGTAGTCAAATTTAAAGCAATTTGTCCTAAATGATTAAATATGAAATTCATTGTTATGAAACGTGGTTGACATGAAACAGTAATAATAATGATAATGAGAATTTTGAATGAAGTCTTAACTGAATTAAACATGAAACTCATTAGCGGGATACGTACGTAGTATTTCTTAAAATCTTAGGAACATTAAATTATATCAAATAATATAACATCAGGATGAGGTAAAAGTTAGAGCGGCCGGTTATACATCAACATGCCGCAGGAGGCTAATCTAGCTGCCCTGGCAGCTAGTAATTAGCATAAAATCCGTATTTACAAAAACCTTATTTTAACAAACCATTTCAAAACTACATATCAAGAGAAAATACTCAAAATATGCTATGAATATAATGATAAAATTTAAAAAAGTAATGAAACTTAAACATGTTTATTTTTCACAATGGATAACATATTTACTTTTGTGTAATGAATATGCCAGATGTTTTTTTTTCCTTAAATTTTATTTCTTTTATTTAATTTTTATTTTTTTTATTTAATTAACTTTGCTGGGGTGGGGTTAAACTACACTTCAATAATATACTGCAGTTTTTACATTCACCGCAGTTGTTTTATCAAAAAGTACTTGTGATGTTAGGGCAGCACATACGAAAAATAATAATGGCTTCATGTGGCATAGAGCCTCAATGGTCAAGTAGTGTGAGCGATGGTTTAATACGTTTGAAAAGGCGGGTATGTTTCCTGCCCTCACGACGTATATGGACTGAAAAATCATTCATGTGAATGCGTATGAAAAAGCTCACATACTACGAGGGTTGTTTTTTTTTTTTTTTTTCAACCTCCGATAGCATATGATATAAACCCAGGTAGCACAAATAACCTTTAAACGTTTTATAAACGTTTTTAAGCGGTTGTTACAACGTTAATAACCATTTTACAACCTTTAAAAAACGAAGTGTGCTACTTGGAAACGGATTCAAATAGAAAAAAAAATATTTTATTATCAAAAGTAAGGTACAATGCTCTACAATTCTCTACATAATCACCTTGACTTTTGAAGCATATGTTATATCTGTGAACAAGGTCTATAATACCCTCCTCGTAAAGTATTGCCGCCAATGATTGGAAGTGAGTTGTGACCAAAACGGCGTGGAAACCAAGTCTTTGGTTTCCACGCCGTTTTGGAAGCACGATGCCTTTCGAGACCCTAAGCAGGGGTCTCCCCAATCAGGGGTGACGGGAATAAATGGTAATGCACGTTATAGCGCTTGTGTAACCCAACGGTTCCTCCAGCAATTTAAATCTGACATTTTTGAACATCCACCATAAAGTTCCGACCGAGCACCAAGTGACTTTCATCTGTTCCCTGAACTGAAGCAGGGACTTGGAGACCCTCGTTTGGGGTATGGAAAGGCATGGTGCTTCCAAAGTGGCGTGGAACCCAAAGACACCGTCACAACTCACTTGAATCATTGGCGGCAACATTTTACCAGGAGGCTATTATAAATCTTGTTCACAGATATAACAAATGCTTCCAACGTCAAGGTGATTATGTAGATAATTGTGCCTTGCTTTTGATAATAAAATATATTTTTTATTTGAATCCGTTTATTTTTTATAGCCTATCGGAGGTTGAAAAGAAAAAAAAACAGCCCTCGTATTATACGAAACGAAAATGAATCACTAGTTTTTTTTTTTTTGTTAATCATACACAGCAGTGTGCTGTAGAACTCACGACATTGTTATCAAAAACAACACTTTGTAAAAATTCCGGAAAAAGTGCTAGCATATTTTTGCTGTAAAATATGTTTTTTTTTATATAATGTAAAATGAAATAATGAAGGCAAATTGAGAAAAATGAACTACTGAGCATAAGAAAATAAAACACATGAAGGGAAAGGGGGGGAAAGATGAAAGTGACCAAAAAGCGATTTCGAGAAAAACGAGGAACAAAGTTTGATTTCTCGTAGCTCCTTATGTAGTTTTTGGAGTTTTCATACACATTTCGGTCGCTTCTCATCTTTTTTCCCCCTTGTTGTTCTACCAGATGATACTAGTTTTTCATAGCCCCTAGATAGAGCTAATATCTCAAAATTGACGAAAAAGTGACTTTCATCTTTTTTCCCCCTGGCCCTTCACATCGCATTCACATTAAAAAAAGCTAGTGGAATTGGCAGTAAAATCAGAACTAGGTACGATTATATTTTTTTCAGTTCTTCGAATACTAATGAAATACCTTCATATGAAATACTCTTTTAAGTGATTCGAGAAATCATCGGCAATAAATGTAGCCAAAATAAGAAATAATTGCATAATAATTGCGCAAAATCGCAAATGGATTTAGAAACTAACAATACTCGCATAAATAATTATCTAAATGAACTTTTTTACACATGGTAAATTTTTCTCATGCTTTTTCTGGAAACTCGTCGGTTTTTAGATTGCAATCATCTTGCATTGGAAGCGCTATGTTTACCGATTTAGAAATTGAGTTAGCAAACGACGGGATGCAGGTGCAGTCTCGATGTGAAGTCGTTATGACAAAGCTTTTGTAACACCCTATTTACAAGTATTGAGCTATTAAATGTCAATTCATGTTTCCCTCATGTTTTTATATTAAGTTAGTTTATTTACTTTAAAACGAGTTAATTTAGCTATGCTTTAAAATCTTTCATTACCGGTGTTTTAGCGTAAAGTTTCACTCGTGATTTTATTCTTCTCAGTAACAAAAATAAATGTTTTTTTTTTTCCTTTTATAAATTTTTAATTGCTTTCTTAACCGACAGGAGCAGTTAATGGATAAACTTTCTGCGAATGTATATTTAGAAATGATTTTTATTTTTATTTATTTTTTTTCTGTCCAAAATAAGAAAAAAAAAATTCAGTTTTTCACTTATCTCTTGGATCGGGAGCATAAATAAGCTTAAAAATGCTTTTAGTAATCCTCAACACATATTCAACAGAAGAAAAATTTCAATGAGATCGTATTAAAAAAAAAATAAAATTAAGACCAACACAAACTAATGGGTTTTTTTTATCAACCAAAACTTTTAAACGAATTGTTTTCTTATTTTAGAAGCAAAACTGAACTTGTTCCTGTACATTTTGTATCCTTTTATGAGTTTTGAGAATAATTGAGATTGTAACTTTGATGTTTAGTTTGAAAAAAAAAGTTACTAAAAATGTTTCATTACGCTGTTTTTGTTAAATGGTAAATTTTAATAAACATCAGAAGACAATTTAAGCATTTTAAAAGTTTTCTTTCTTATTCTTCATATAGTGTATAAGAGTGTGAGAGAGACATTCCTTTTGAATACTTAATTTGCGTTAAAAATTAGACTAGAAAACTAGTGTATTGATCTCGAAACTAAATGATAGTTCAGTGCACGGTATGGTTTGAAACGTTCTTATGAGCTAATCATTTTTTTAAAGTCTCATTAACTTTAAAAATCTTTAAAATTACAGCTCATGCTTTTTTATTCGACCCATTTTAATCATTTCTATCGCAATGTTCTTACTTTTACTAATAAATTCAATCTGTACTTCGACCATAATTTTTAACTTTGTTGTTTACACGTGTACGCTAAAATATGAATGTTGTTTTTACAGTATAATACAGCTAATTTAATTGTAAGAAGCTGTAAAAAGGGCTAATTTTACAGTTTATTACCGTCCATTTTACCATTTTAAACTGGAACCTCTGCGGCAATTAACTGTAAAATTTCTAACTTTACAATAAAAAACTTAAATTTGCTAGTTTTACAGTTTATTACTGTCCATTCTACAGTTTTAAACTGGAGCCTCGGCTGCCAGTACTATACTGTAAAAAACAACAGTTCTTTTCTTACAGTGTAGCAATGTCATAAAAGTTAGCAATCAACTTCTTATATTATTGTTGCTCAATTAGTGACACTTAACATATGAGCTAACTTTTCTGCATGCACACACATGCAAACTTTTATATGAAGGGTAACAATTGTGTATGCGTAATGAAAATTGCAATCATTATTCCTTTTTATTCACCCAAAATTTTTCGTTTCACTAAGATTTTCATTGCTGCTTATTTCAAGTCTTTAGTAAAACATTTAAAATGAAAGAAATTGAACTGCTGCAGCAATTTTGTGAAGATGGCAAAATCAAAAACAATTAAAGCAGATTTCATTCTTATTGATGATGTAATAATGTGCTTATAAGCATCTGAACCGAAAATAAGTCTTAAACTGAGAATAGTCGGAGTAGCATTACATTTAAATTAGTACCAAAAAAAGTTCAGAATAAGTTCGCCAGTTTTAACAGGGCTGCCGAGTTGGCGGGAAACTGAACACATCCGCTCCCTGGAACTTTAAAGCCTTCGGCTCTGACTCATTTACCCCAAAATCAATATGAATCCGAAACCAAGAATTCTAAAGCATTCGACTCCAACGCCTTCATCCCAAAACTAGTCTATTTTCTTCTCCAGAAATTTTAAAAACGTGTTTGAGTTTCTTTAAATAAATTCTCTATTCTGCAAAGATTCTGTGAAATTAATGTATAAACGAGCATCATCTTTACTTTGGAAGTACGTGTTATTGTAACCAAAACCACTCTGGTACCCGAGCCTGAGTAGACAAATCAATCCAATAAAAGGCAAAATAAGTATGGTTTCCCATTTTACGAACACCATTAAGGTGGAAGTCCAATACAGCTCAACATACAATGCCATAATGACCCGTAAAGGGTAGGCCACCTTTCACAAGACACATTCAGGCAAAGAAAGGCCAAGAGAGAGAGGGAGTATATCCATGTCCGAGCCGGGATTTGAACCCAAGACCTCCCCATCCGCAGTTATAGTTCTCTGACACTATACAAGGTGGCCGGCTCAGCAGTTTTTAAATCTATGGATGTCCCAATTCCGTTTATGTTAGCTGCCATAATAGTTGATGCCAATTGAAACGGGTTGAGTTTTCATGGTGGACATTACCTCCATATTGCCATCTATGTTTTCCAACATTGCACTATTTAATAATCAAAAATGTTTTTCTTCATTTTATAGGGCTACTAAAGCTTCAACAGATATTCCACCTTACTTCAGACAAATACAAACTTGAAATGCGAGTAGTTAGAAGAATTAGTAATGCTACAGATGCTAGCGATTTTTTAAGACGACTGGAGGAGCAAGATAGGAAAAATATGAAATATGTGATACTGGATTGTGATCCCGAAACTGCAAAAGCAGTAGTAGATCAACATATTAGAGACACATATATGAACCGAAGAAACTACCATTTTCTTGTAACTAGTTTGGTAAGTAGATTTGCCATTTTCAGAATAATAGTAATAATTTCAATAATAATAACGTCTGTTTTCGAAGTTTCATATTGATCCACTTTTTTATGCCTTTTCTTCGTGATTCACTTCGTGCACATTTAAAAACTCAGGGATTTTTTGCAAAATGTGCAAGCGAGGCGACAAATGGGCTAATTATTGTTAGTGTTAGGCATAATTTACATCATTCTGTAGTAGACGCGACATTTTTCAGAAATTTTAATTACAAGAGATCTATTTTTAATTGTTCTGGATTAAACGAATGGTTCTTAATTCTTTGACTGGTGAGGTGGGTACCTTACATCTCAGAAAAATTGCATTTCTTAACAAAAATGTTATTAAATTTCGTTGCACGTTAAAAATGAATCCGAACATGGCGATGGGGCACTTTTATACAAGTTCTTACTGTGTAAACGTGCCAATGAAGTTTTTTTTCGACCCTACTGTAGGAAAATTCACTGAAAAAAAATCCGCGTAAACGGGCCCCGGTCTACCCTACTATTAGACAACTACTTCTATCATTATCTGTAGATGTCGAATACATAAATAACAATGTAAAGATACCCATATAAAAATGTACGGTCGTATTGGGTGATTTATCCCTACTAAACGTAGTAATGTTCTAACTGTATAAAATAAACTATCTATGTATGTTTCATTTGAGCATAAAGTACACGAAACAATTATGAAAATTATTTTGTTACTGATTTATGTTTTATACAACATTTGAGTTGGAAATGAAGTTTACACTCGTAAACTATGTATTTATTATAAACCTTTTTCTTTTTATTTTGTTTAAAATTTAAAACATAGATGAAAACATTTTCCCTTTTAAATCTAAGCTACTTTATTGCAACTAAGTCTAAAATGTCTCGTTGTACCATGAAAGTATTTAATAAAATGAGATTTTAATTAGTGCAATTTCTTTTTCCATCAACTAAGTTGTTTTAAAAATTAGCTAAGTATTAGAATATTTCCATTAACAAATCATTATAATATAAATGCATTCTTTTATTTGCAGTCTTTTTTTTTCATTTTTTGTTAAGAACGCTACCTTTTTATGCTTTAATTAATCTCAGAGATTAAAGTAAGAGGATTATAAAAGTTTAAATTATGTTTTGTCGCTCTTTAAAGTTTCAAATTTTACACAAAATGAAATACTTGTTTTTTCTTAAATCCTTAAAGAAAAAAATTCAAGCTCTCTTAAAAAAAAAGAGAGGCAAAATAGTATTAAATTGCCTTTTTTATTTCTTTTAAATTGATTGAATGATAAAGTGTAAGAATTATTTCTTCTTACCGTTCTAAGTATTCACAGATTTAAACAACGAAAGAAATACAAACCGTAAGCAATCCATTTTTAGTCATGTCTCAAAGCTTTATATCAAATTAAATTTTCTTTAAATTAATTAAACTATGTTTATATCTAAAAATAGTTTGTGAGAAGGGTTTTTGAGCGGAGATATTACTTTCATGAGCTTTAACTCAAAGATTGAAACGTTTAAACTTATCATATATTTGTCAATCTCAGATATTCTTCTCGATGTACTCAGTGTTTCAAAACTGTGACCGACCCCAAAAATGAACTATTTGATTCTGCTATAGTGTGCTAGATTGCTTAAGTAAGGATAAGGATAAGTGTCTTAAGTCATTGTAGATTAACTTAAATGTAAATCTGTCAAATACTTCTATTTAACCATTCTGGCTAGAAATTGCAAGCAGCAACCTATGGAAGGTCAAAATTCTTTTTTTACCTATTCTGCTTTTTGGCGGACCGTGAATTCACAAATATTTGCATGTGAAAACAAGTGAATGAAACATATTTTAAATTGTCATATTCACAGACCTCAAGACGCAAGGATCACCATGCATCCCAGTCCGCGGTACAAAAAGGGTGGAAAAATACTTTACGTTTTATGGCATGGAACTGAAACCCTATAGAAGTGGTACAAAGGTGATGGTCTAAAATAAGCAAAACACAATCAGACAAGAGTCAGGCATGAAGTTGGGAAGTTAGTTCAAAAGAAATTTAATCTGAGCGAGTTTCTGCTAATTTAGAGATGATGTCAGAAATATTTAAACGCAGAATCTCTACTCTCACTGTCAGCACTTTAAAATTCGCAGTAAATTTGGTGAAGCTTCAAATAGCTTGAGAAGTCAATTAGCATTAGGATCTTTTTTTTCCCCCAAATTCAAAATCGGAAGGTTTTTTTTTTTTTTGACAAGAACAAAACGATGGAAATTGTTCATAAACACTAAAAGGCTACTTTCTTAAGGTGGCCAAAATTTTTTGTGGCCATTTATGCCATTGTACGTAATTATTAATTGGAAATTGGTTCAATAGGAAACCAGCCAATAAGAATAAGAAATGATAAAAAAGTATAGTTGTCAGTGAGGAGTCTGAAAAGAGGTGATCTATAAATAGATCACTGAGCGGTAACGGGTTAATGTTTCAAATGGAATGATTTTGTTATTCTTATTCTTTATGATTTATTTGATGAATAAACAGAAATTGGTGCCAATTGAATCATAAAAATATTAGTCTCTGATTCTTAGGTTGGTTATATTTGGCACACTTCCCTAATATTATAAATATATTTAACTATATTTCAAGTCTCAGAAATAGTTAAAAAATCAAGTTTCAGTTCTGCCTTAGCCCTGGCTTATAGGCGGTAACTCATTGCATATTTCAGAAATCTTGTTCAAAACGTGTTCAGATATTTTAACAAAGTTTAATATGACAAATAATGGCATTAACGCTAAATGATTGTGGTGGGTGTGGTAGGGGAGGACAGCGACCGGGTGGAAAATCATGCTGAAATTTTTGTTGCGACTTTTTCTCTTTTAATCACCTAGTAGCGAGATGCGAGCACTTTTCTTCTTTAGAAAAAGGTACGTCAACCGTGAATTCCAATAGATAACCTGCAATTGACAGCACTATACATCAGGTTATAAAATTCAACCCGTGCAGAAAATAAAAGCACCTTCATTGAACTGTTTCTTTTTCCAGATAATTGAAGATGACTGGAACGCTGCTTTACTTCCACACGGAGCTGTCAATGCCACTGGATTCCAAATGCTGCAAGAAACCAGACCCGAAGTTAGGGAATTCTTAACCGCGTGGAAGTCCCTAGATCCTTACAGATGGCCTGGAGGAGGATCTCAACACATTACGGTGACAGAATCTTCTTTTGGGGTTTCTATCAAAGAGTTCATTCTTTCGTAGGCGTATCTTTTGCTTGTATTTTCTAGGAGGATTATTTGTGTTCTTTAACCTAAAGCTCTTTTGTTTTCTTTTCCGTCAAGGATTTTTTTTAACAGGTTGGGTTTATTTATGTTCTTGAAAGGGGATGATATCCAGGAAGATTTTGGTGTCTCGTTTGATAAGAAGTTACAAAAGTTTTGCTTGGCTGACATAAAGACAGCTTCATTAAGAACTTTCTTGAAAGTAATCAGCTCGGTTGAATCCTAAATTATAAGTTTTCACTGGCAAAGGGATATCGATTTTGCTTTGTTTTGATGGGATAGTAACTAGGTGTTTTCTTGGATTTACTCTTTCAATAATTGCTTATATATATATATATATATATATATATATATATATATATATATATATATAATATATATATATATAAGCAATAATACATAAACTGCTTATTAATGCATTTTCACGGTTTTAAAAGAAAGCAGTATTTGAATTAAAGGCTCAATTTTTTTTATTTCTATTGTTTAATTTTGCTTCATTTTCTTACAATTAATGACACAAACACCATTACATTAACTCTGGTCTTGAATATTTTAATGATCTAATTGAACTTTTAAATTAAGGTTGTTTAGGGTTTGGATTTAAAAATATATCATTTTCCCTTATTTAATTCTTTGAAGCAGACATTGAAAAAGTTGAAGTTTTTACTTCTAGCAATCTCCTTGGTTACTATCTCGAGATTTTCTCATTGAAATTCTTCGCGCACTATTAGTCGCATACTGTATAAAAAGCCAAGGGGTATCTAGAAAGAATGTTCTTTGATGATACCCTCCCCCCCCCTCCCCCTCCATTCCTAAAAGCGACCAAAAATTTTCTGGAACTGCATTTTGTGAATGCTGTTCATCTGCGATCCTAATCAATCAGCAATTCATGTTATAACATAACAAACAAGAAGACTATAACACGGTTATTACGACCCAAATTTAATGACCATGTGCTTCAATAATCTCAGGAATAGTCCTCTTTTAAGAGTGCTGTTGAATGGCTCAAGTAAAGAAACGAAATCTGCATTTTGTGACAATGCGATGCGATACGATCGTTCCGCATAACCAGCTAAATCGTCTGTCTGGTCAGTGGTATTATAACATAAAATTACTGCACGTACATGCATTTGGAGAGTTTGAGTTTAATTTTTTTTTAATTATAATAAATACTTTTCACATTACTAAAATAATTAATACAGGAGACGGTAGAGAAAAGTGAAATAGTTAAGATAACTTCCCTTTGTCAAAATGAACCAATTTAATTTATTTTTGAAAATTACAGTACATTACAAAAGAACATTGTATTCTATACAGGGTGTCCACTCCAATCGTGGACCAATAGCTAATTTCTAAACCGTTAGAGATAAGCATATAGTTTATTTAGGAAAAAATCTCCAAATTACGAAAGGAATTTTGGGTCTATTCAATGTTTTTCAAAAAATCAAATTTTGAAAGAGTTACGAAATTTAAATTTTTATACAGCCCCCCAGTCCTATCAATCATATTTAGTAAAACATTCTTGACACTGTAACGTTTAAAACTAAAAAAAAATCACTCTTCTACCACAAAAATTGACCGAGTTATGACGTTTTGAAAAATCAAGATTTTGCATTGTTTCATGACGTCATCGAGCGATCGCTCTCGATGACGTCATGAAACAATGCAAAATCTTGATTTTTCAAAACGTCATAACTCGGTCAATTTTTGTGGTAGAAGAGTGATTTTTTTTTAGTTTTAAACGTTACAGTGTCAAGAATGTTTTACTAAATATGATTGATAGGACTGGGGGGCTGTATAAAAATTTAAATTTCGTAACTCTTTCAAAATTTGATTTTTTGAAAAACATTGAATAGACCCAAAATTCCTTTCGTAATTTGGAGATTTTTTCCCAAATAAACTATATGCTTATCTCTAACGGTTTAGAAATTAGCTATTGGTCCACGATTGGAGTGGACACCCTGTATAATATAACTTGATTTATAGCAATATTATTCTCATCTATGGAAGGAAACTTGCACCTTCCAGAAAAAGGTATATATTTTGACCAGGTTTTTTTTTTTTTTTCATGAGACAGGAAAAAAAAAATGAAATGTTTTTGCAACTAAAGATATTCTGTTTGTTTATTAAAAATATGTTTGACCAAATGAATGAGAAAACGAAAGAATGAATGAATAAATGAATAAATAAGGAAATAAATAAACAAATTAAGTCATATATCAGAAAAAAGGATGAGTGAATAAAAGAGTGAATAAGCAAAACAATAATCAAATGAATGAATGAAATTGTGCATGAATCAATGAATTAATACCATGTGATTTAATAAATGAATAAAGACTAAATGAAATAATAAACGTATGAATAAGTATACGAGATGAACTATTTCTTTTGTGCCCGATTCACTTTGCCCCGCTAACCTCTGACAAATTGTATTAAACATTTAAAATCAAAACATGACCAATATCAACTAAATAAGTACTGCACTGGCCATCGGTAGACCTCAATTAATACTTAAAGTAGTAATTACAAAAACTATCATTTTATTATAACAAGAATTATTTTTGAATAACCATATAAAATATTACATCTTGTACATCAATTTTTGAAAATACCATGTATTATTGTATACCGTAAAATGGGGTTAATCGGAACACTTTTCAGCTTTGATTGTAAAAAAAACCGTTAAAAGATTTTTTTTTAATTTGATTTTTTGGGTAAAAACTTCGGTCTTGCTTTACTTTTGATATTCCAAGCAAAGACAAAAGATTTTGAGCAATTATTATTAAAATATATAGCAAATTATGGGTGTTCCGAATCACCCCGCTGATAGGGGTCAATCGGAACACTTGTTAAAATTTTTATTTTTTTCAATTTAATCTGTAATAGGTCTCACAAACATGAGTAATATTGATGGGGGAGAATAAGAACAGATAATTACTGTCAAATAAATGTATAATTTCAGTACCAGTAAACGTTTATAATTTGTGAAAATTCAAAATAATTTTGAACTTATGAAAAATGAAAAGTAATTTTAAGAAAAGCTTTTGAATTGAAATGCAAAGATTTAACATGAATGGAAGTCACTCATGTCGTCCACAAATATGTACTTGTCCTTAAAACTAGCAATTGTGACTTGGCTTAAGTTTTTTCATAACATCTCCTGGGATGAACTCTGCCTTTTCTTTAGTTTTTTGAAATTTCTGGGTTTCGGGGATTGTCCTGAAAGATTTTTTCGCTTATTCATCACTGTCTGTGTGCTGGACGTTTACTACATAAAGTCTATGTGACTTTCTCCCTTTTATTTTAAGTAAAAAAAAGTCTCCTGGAGAAAAAATCTTTTGAAATCTGTAACTTTTGTCATTCTAAGATCTAGTTGCTCACGAGAAGGGATAAACAGTAATAAATCCTTGTCCCTGTCTTGATTAGAAGAATTGGGGTTAGAATCTTGATTTTTCAAACAATTTCCTTCAAATAAGTTTGAATTGGAACAACAGAACTAAGTGTTCCGATTCACCCCGCAAATTTTTTTCCCATGGCATTTTTCAGAATTCTTCACTTTTATGACACAATTTATAAAAAATGTAAATTCTAATGTGGTATTCTGTTGTTCAGATACATGTATAATTGAAACATACCACTCATAGTTTTAAAATATAAGAAGGTTTGTTCTTGCATATGAAGTTTTGCAGTCTATGAAAATGTGATGTTTTCTAGCATTCAACGTGCAGCCCTCTTTAGAAGCCAGTAGCGTTGCCAGATTGTCAAAAGTATTTTTTTCCTACTTCCTATGATCTTACCTTTCTAAAAAAAAATTCATGGCGAAAAATACCCAATAGTATATTTATGAGGAATTTCTTTGTACGGTTGGGAAGTTTTGTTCCGATTGACCCCGCTGTTCCTATACACCCCATTTTACGGTACTTTTTATAATAATACAAGTTATTTACCCTTTTATTATCATACTTTTTTTGAATGGACTCAAATATTTATTTAAGAACATAGATAAAACATTGCTAGATAAGAGAGGCTGCAAACTATAGAAATATTTCACCATTTCACTTTGACTCACAATCCCTCTATTGCAGTTTATTAAAATTTAATTGCCTTGTTTTTTTTAATCTCAAATAATGTTTTATAAAAATTAACTTTGCACACATGTTTTTTATAATCCACAGAATGTGCTACATTAAACAAACCATTGATGAAAAATAAATGATTAAAAAAGGAAGCTAATCCATTATCTATAATTTAAATTTCCTAGACGGAAGTTGCCTTGATGTACGATGCCACAAAAGTTATGTTGGAGACTTTTAACCGCCTGTTAAAGAAAAAGCCTGATCTCTTTCGCAACAATTTCCGAAGAGGAGAAGTTTATAATAATGGAACAAAAGGTATAAACTGTCAGCAGTCACCTGTCATGCCATGGGAGCACGGAGATAGAATAACGAGGTTTTTGAAAAAGGTAGCTTTTTTTTAAAAAAACTCTTGTTAAAAGCTTTTGGTTTGATATTAATTTTCTTACTTTGCTACATATACCTACAAACCTTAAAATAAATTTAAATATCTAATAGAGATGGTACCCAGGAAGTCACTCCAGCTATCGTAATTAAGTGATTATACTTAATTAAGGCATAATTCATTTAAATTCGATAAGCATTATATGTGTTTTGCTTTTCCTATTAAAAGTGAAGTGCTAATAATAAAAAGAAAGGAGGGTATTTTTACCGTTAGCTTTCAACTATTTCATCATAATATCCAAAACTTATAAATTTTCTCTCTGAAAAGTTCTAGAAGGAATCTTATGTGTTTTCTTTCAAAAGAAAAAATACTAAGAATCTTCAATACTAATACTTACCCCGTGAGAAAAAACTTGTGTGTTTTGAGATTCATTTAGCTTTTAAGCAAAGTATATTACTAAAATTTGCATGCATTAATAAGTTATTGGTATACAAAAAAAAACGTTTCCCGTAAAACTCCGGGCTTCAAAACGTGATTTGGGTTTCTTTGCGCTGTAACATTTTATGAAAGTGTTTTAAAACGCCATTATTCGATAGTAATTTAAAAAAAAAAGTGGTTTCATGTTTTCACGTTGCTAAGCAACGAGATTTTTGTAAGTATCTCTTGGACACAAATGAAAGAAACAATTTCAGAAAATGCACAAGAGACAGCAGTAGACGGCTCAGTCACAGCCGGGTGCGTAATTTTGTTCACAGCAAAGGCGGCTGCACTGCAAAAAGCTGTTGTTTTTACAGTATAATACTGGAAAACAGAGGTTCCAGTTTAAAACTAAAAGCACAGTAATAAACTGCGAAACTAGCAATTTCAAAGTTTATTACTGTAAACTAGCAATTTTACAGTTTATTACAGTAAAATTAGCTGTATTATACTGTAAAAACAACATCTATTTTTTAGTGTAGTAGCTGCTTAAATAGAGCTATTCTATTTAAATAGAGCTTCACAAAACGAATTTGGATATTCATCTATGCGAATATAACGTCACTTATACTATTACAGTTTTTCTTTTTATTTTATTTTATTTTATTTCTTTATTTATTTACAGTTTACCCTTATTCACCCGGACTTTGTTTAATACGTACAGCCAGTTAGATGCACATACTGTACAAAAAATAGTCGCGTTTGCTTACCCAGGTAGCACAAATAACCTTTAAACGTTTTATAAACGTTTTTAAGCGGTTGTTACAACGTTAATAACCATTTTACAACCTTTAAAAAACGAAGTGTGCTACTTGGGTAGTAATGTGTTTTTGTAGGCAGTGTTTTGCATTTTCAAAATGAATTTTTGTAACTTTCTTACAGTTTTAGGTACCCTTCTCTTGAATTCAAAATGTATTTTTGCTGTGTACAGTAGTTGGTGAATGCACCTTGGATTAATTTATAGGTTATTTAGCTTAATCCATACTTTTATTCATTCGGAAGGTCTGAATCCATTATTAATCCAGATTAATGAGATTCTACTCTATTATTATTTTTATTATTTATTTTTTTTTTATTTATCAAAACTTTTTTTCTTTACTTTTCTTTATTTATTATTTTCTTTCTTTATTTATTTATCTATTCATTTTTGAGACTACCAATCCAATAATATTTTAACTGAATTTAAATGCTCCCATAGGCCACACCGATGGGTTTCGCTGCACCCACACATACGCCCGTAGGCCACATCAATGGTTTTTGTTAGACCACACATGCGTCCACAGGCCACACAGATGGTCTTTGTTGGAAGCACATATAAGTTGGTTTTTGCTGAACGCGCGTATGCACAGATAGTCATTTGTCGCTAATAGCAGACAAAAGTATTCTCTGGACGCAGATCTGAGCCCATACTTGTCAAAGAGTTACAAATATGTACGGCGTGTACTAATTGTTGTGTACGAGGACAGTAAGTAATGCTGACATGTTGTACAAAACAGTTTTTTTTTTTTTTCATTATTTCGGGCAAACTCCTTTGCATTTATATTGCACAACTTTAACTTCAAAAAAGCAAACATTAAATTTTATACGTTATCTGTCAGAAAATATTCTTTTATTTTGCTCCAATTTACTGAATTTGCACAAAAGATAAGAAAAATCAGCACAAGAGCAAAAGAAAAGTGTTTAAAGTTAAAGCAAATAATTTGAATGCATCATCTTTTAGGGAATTTCCGTTTCCCATCAAAAATAATTCCAAAACTGAAAATTTAATTTTGAACCTGCAAAAATATTTCATTTCTGAAATTAAGTCTATCTATTCCTCCATACTGTTTGTTTTAAGAACATTTTGGCTCGAAATCTTCATCAAAATGAATTTTTGTTGCCTTAGTACGCGCGTCAGAAGTAAATAAAGCTGAAAATTATTGATTTTCTAAATCGTTAGATAAAATGAGCATCTAAGCACTTTTCTTTTATATATTTGCATTCAGAAACGATTTGCACACACAATACTGGAAACGAGATGCGATAATTTTAGCATTTCAATTACTAAACTTACTTTTTTTTTTAATGGAAATTAACATTTTGATTATGTTTTGGTATTCGAGTGAAATATAAACGTGGAATGTTTTTTGGAAAATTGCATTTTTGATAGAAAGTTCAAGCTACTTAATTGTGTTTGAAATGTTCTGCTCAAAACACATGAACGGCAAATAAAAGTTTCATTTTATTTGACCATCACAACTCATATAAACATGGAGTGAAAGAATCTACCTAAGAAGACCAAAAAAGTCTCCAGTTTAGCTCTTAGAAAAGTGAACTCTTAGAAATTTAAGAAAAAAATAATAATTAAATTGTTGTGTCATCCAGTTCCTAGTATATTAACTGCCTAGAATAATTTAATTTTATACTGTAGCTCTGCTATTAAAACACACACTACAATGGATTACTATTAAGAGTTCTGTAAATTATTTCGTACGGAAATTTACAATTAAGAAAAATGCGTGAAACACTATTTTATATTAAGCAGCAAGCCATTGTTCATTGCCGCCAGCTCGGTTACTTCCTATTCCAGACTGATGAGTCCACAATACGGACGAAACTGCAATCTCTGGATGGAATAACCGAGTTGGCAGTATATTGCATGCATTATTTTATGTCATGTAACCTTCATGATTGCCTACTTTCACGATTATTACCTATAGAAACTTACTGAAAATCAGTTTCTATCGTATGCAATGGTAAAAAATTTAGTTAATTTCATACTTTCTACTTGTTGTGACCTGAAAAATGCTTATAGTACATAAAAAGGTGGGCACAGATATTTCAATAGGTATTTCTGAATAAACTGCGCAATTTAAAGTATGATAGAATATTCTGATGCAATGCATAAGGTGAAAATAAATTACATTTAATGAAAGAAAAAATACGTTATATTGTGCTTTTTGCACCAAAAATGTGAAGTGCTCAATACGTGAACTTAAAACCAGAATAAAAAAAAATAAAAAAAAAAACTTTTTTGACTGAAAATTTAAGTCGGAATTACGAAATAGTTAGCAATTTTTTTAGACAGTATTATAGTTAAGAGTATCTTACCAACAAAATTTCAAGTTTGTAGGTAAAAAAAATAAAGGAGTTATAATGTGTCCGATTTTCCAGACATACATGTATACTCTGAAATAAACATTTCAGCTGAAAAAAAAGACGACGAAACATCACACAAACTTCATCGCAAAATATTCTTCAAAGAATAATAAAATACAATACACATATTTCAAATTATAAATAAAAAAATATATACGTTTTTTAAATCAGAAAAAAACGCCTTTACGACGACAATTCATAGCTGGAAAAGCAAGCCAAACCCAGTCCCCCCAGTCTATATTTGGAAATGCGGCCAATCCCAACCGATAAAATTTTGCAAAGATAATAATAAGCAGAATGTCAAGAGTCAACTACATAAAATATTTTGGAGAAAAAAAAATAGAACCGACTTCAGTTGGAAATTGCTCTAAAAAGTAAAAAATAACTTTTTTCTTTGAACACCATCGAAACTACTTTTAAACATAAGTTTTGAAGTCGGTGCAAAACTATAGGTAAAATGATATTTATCCATATTTTGCCAACATTTTTTCAGAGCAATCATTGAAAATTAAAAGCAGAATATTTATACCATTATACGAATGTGTGGTAATCAATGAAATGAATCCATTAAAATTTATATTTATAGTTGAATTGTAGTTGCGTATGATTCTATACATTGTTTTTGCGCCGACTTCAAAACTTATGTTTAAAAGTAGTTTCGATGGTGTTCAAAGAAAAAAATTATTTTTTACTTTTTAGAGCAATTTCCAACTGAAGTCGGTTCTATTTTTTTTCTCCAAAATATTTTATTTCATTCTTTTTAGTGTAAATGCACTTAAAATAATCAAAATATAGTCAAAAAACCATGCAGCTGTTCAAAAAACTTGCAGACCTAGACTCGATCTCATTCCATCAGGAACTTCAACCCGACGCGTTTAACCACTTGACCATCGGGTCGCTGATTGAAGTAAGGATTTACGATAGCACATATTGTTTTAAATAACATGAAATTTTAGTTTTTCAATCATAACTTTTTTTCTAGTGAACAAATATCGTCATATGAATACATGGTACCTAAGTTAACCATCTCCTATCGATTAAAAAAAATCGTCCAAATCGGTTCAGTAGATCAGATGTTATGTGCGAACAAAAAAAAAAAAAAAAACGTTCGCTTTGAATTGAGAACCTCCTCCTTTTTTGAAGTCGGTTAAAAATAGAAAGTAAAAGTAAGTAATTTGAATTGTGGGGGAAGAGGTTAGAGTAAGACTTGGAAAATTGGTGCAAGCTTTTGCATTTCATGGAAAATAATTTTCAACTAAAGTGGACTCTTTAGCTTTTTTCAAACACCACAAATCAAAATCTTATTTTTTAAAAATGTGTGTCACTTTAATGGTCATTCATACCCCCCCCCCCTCGCAGTGCAAAAAAAACATTACACAGCATATTTTGCCTAATAACTCAACACTCATGGTGTTTGATACATTTTATTTGTTTGTAATGATGTTTTTTGGTCACAACCAATATGAAAATCACAAAAAATAGTTACTTTAATATTTGACATATATTTATCATCTTCAGAATTTTTCATTTTTAATTTTACATTGAATTTGACGTAAATACAAGGTATAAAATACAGAATTTTATAAAGGTACAAAAATTAACATAATATAATTGATTGTGTATATAATTTTTGAAAAAATTATATAAGTGCCGCAAATCAAAAACCATTTATTGCCACAATCGATTCAAAGCCCCCAAAAATGGCGCAAACGTCCATAAGAAAATTATACAGCATCGAAGGACCCCATTGCCAATTTTAACAAAGATTCGACCAAAACTGTCATTTTCTACCATAAAAAAATATGGGGTAGATCCCCATGGGGAGATGTACCTGCATAAGGACATTATAATCATTAAAATCATTTTTTAAAAAATCATGCAGTTGTTCGAAAAAATCCTTGCAGACCTGGACTCGATCTCATTCCATCAGGAACTTCAACCTGACGCGCAGAACCACTTGACCATCGGGTCGCTGATTAAAGTAAGGATTTACGATAGCACATATTGTTTTAAATGACATGAAATAAAAGAAAAAAAAAAACATGTAATTTAATCAATCGTTAAATGTTTGGCAACCGGCTAAGCAATTGAGAGTACTGTTTAGCCGCACAGACAGCAACGTTGAAGACTTATCAAAGCACTAGTAAGAGCAAATTTTTTTCAATAGTAGAATGGTTTTGACGTGTCAAACCTTACATTCTACATTATGCTGTTAAAATAATATTTTCGACTCGTCAACATTGACTGAAGTAAAAATATTTTCCTATGTGGGCGTCTGTACAATATAAAACGAAATCCATGTCTACAATGAGCCGGCCTTCTCTTCCCTACAATTAAAAGGGCAAGTGGATAAAGGTGATATGTGATAAATTTTGAAACTTACTTTTTACCATGGATGAAGGTGATAAGTCCATCAGTATCATGTTCCCTTGGTCACAGAAATGGTTGGTAACTAAAAATATGACCTCTTTTTACCCTTTGGGAAAAATCCATTCAAAAAAAGCACAAAATCTTTTTTTTTTAAACTTTTTCTAGAAATTAAAAAAAAATTCACATATCACCTTAATCCTCTTGCCCCTTCAATATCGTTCTATTTTTCTCATCTCATTTCTCTTAAGTACTCTACCTTTCCAAAATTTTACGTCTCCGTCAGTAAATCTAGTTATTCTTCAAATTTTATTACTGCATGAGAAGTTCAAGAACAGGGTTCTACTAGCTTAAGATCATTAAGAAACTTAAGTTTGAATGTTTGTATTTTACAACAAACCGAAAGCTCCTTTGCTTTTTTTTTTCTTTTCCCAACTTTTACCTAAATTGTTCACATTGAAAACGAAGAAAAAAATCACATTGTGAGAAGAAAAATGCTTTTAGACGTCGGTCTAACTCGGATTCTCTTTTCGCTTAATAAGAGAGTAAGATTGTGCTATCTTTCTATCTAGAAAACAATTCAGGCATTTAACTAAAGTAGCTGCGGGCATTTAACTGTCAAGTACTTTTCTCTTTGCTTAATTACTTTCGAAAACAAACGTCATTTAAAGATTCCGTGAAGAGTTCGAAATGCTTGGGTTTTTATCAATTGCAGTTCTATGCGAAATCATTGTTGATGATCAAGCTGTGTGATGTTGAGTTCTAATGCGATTTCTAAGGATTTTTTTGCTCAGTTTTTATGAAGATAAAAAAAAAAAAAGTTTCTTTCAGTGCAAAATAGTTAAAGTCATTTTTCTGATCTTGGGAAATGAGAAAAGGATTTGCTTCTCACCAGGCTAGTATAATAATGAAAAAGTACAACTCAGGTATAAATCAAAAGAGCATAGTAAAACATGTTCTCGGACGCATAAATTTTTTCCCTTCGTCTTAAAGTAATCGAAATATAGGGTCTTAAACTCTACTAAAGTTTTTAGAAAAGTTGAACACATTTATTTTGGAAAAGTATGAAATATTATGTTATATTATGAAAGTTATTTAACAAGTTTCGGTGAAAATATAAGACTCCTTTCACATATTTTACTGATGGATATCCTGCCACATTGTTTTAAATTTTCCAGTATGTTTTCACTTCAAAATAGCGAAAAACATTTTTAAAGTTTTTAATTAACATCTTTGTGAATTAATGTCAGCCGAAGACGCAACCTAGCTCGATCACTTCACCTTTCAAACAAAAGAAAAATCTCAAAATTGGTCCATCCGTTTATGCCACACGGTGCCACAGACAAATACACAGATTGACATGTACGCAGATACACAGACACGTCAAATTTATAACTCCCCGCTTTGTTGCGTCAGGGGTTTAAAATGAGATAGTGATAAGCTACTCTCAAAAGAATTGTTTCCACATCTATATAACAGAAACATTTTGCTATGCATTTTCAGAAATATGAAATCCAATACCGATTTTCCTTAATGCAATTCAGACTCATTTTTCAAATGCATTTGTAGGGAATTCAATAGAAAGGCAGTCTGTTAGATTTAAATGTATTTCAGTCAGAAGCATTGATTTTGTTTTACTTTTGTTACTGTTATTTTTTCAGACAGATTTAACTGGACTCACCGGCAACATTACTTTTGATGAGGTTGGATGGAGGAAGAATTTCACTGTGAACGTTGTCGAAATGTCAATGAATAGCGAAATGGTCAAGGTAAGAAGCGAACAGTGACCCTTTTTTTTTAAATGAAAAAAAAATCCCACCCCCTCCCCCTTTTTATCATAGACGAACTGGTAAAAGTAACTTCTTTCTGCAGAATTCCAAAAAGAAAATGAAGCAGGAATGTGTTTGTTCCTTGGTTAGAAGCTTTCATATATTGGGGGTGCTACCCGCTACCCTACTTTTTGTTCAACCCCTACCCCCCCCCTCCTCACAACTACGAAAAAAAGTGGTAACAGTTAAAGTAGAACTTTAAAAATGCTGCTACTTTTTTACTAATCACACTTATTAATAAAAATGTTTTTAACACAATTAATCAAACACTAGTTCTCAATATTATTATGAATTTCTGAAAATGAAGCTGTACTTCATGGATGATCATGATGATTTTACATCGATATATATATACACAGACATAAGTATTGATCTATTTGTTTTCACTACAACGCTTAGAAAAGTTCTGAATTTTTTAACAATTATTTTTTCTTAGTTGCGAGCGGGGGGGGATTAACTATCATTTAGAATGATACCAAAATCTCTGATAATTAACTTGAGTTGTAATTGTTAAATCTTAGAAGTATGAATTTCTTTGCTTTAAATACTTTTTATGAAACTGTCGATTGTGCTAAAATTAGTTCTGCTTAACCCCTTTCTTCTTGCGCCCGTGAAAATGACGGGGTGAAGTTTCGTCCTCTATTTCTCGCGCCCGTGATATTTCCGGGCAGAAGTGTTCAAAAATAATGCGCGAAAAATAATAAAACAATCTATTTCTTATGCCCGGAATCATGTTTTATTTCTCAATATGTACACCAGATGGCTGCCCTAGTCTATTTGCAACGTTTTTAGAGAAAAATATTATTAGAGTTATATTTTAGAGTTTTATTTTAGAGTTTTATATAATTTTCTTGAATAAAAAAATAGGCACTTTTATGACCATTTTCTTCAAAATTATGCGAGCGTTAAGGGGTTAATGACAATATTCAGCATGCAATATATGCAAGACTTAAAGTCTCCAAAGGGTGATAGTGACTTTTGGGAGCACTTCAGGAGAGGCCCCACCAAAAGCAATTTTAATTTTACTTGTACCATAAACACATTCTCTCAAATTAGGTAAATTGAGGTGTTTGTTTTTAGAACCAACCCAACGAATAAGCTCTCAAAAGTTTTTTGCGTTTTTTTTTCAGTAATTTAATTCTTCTTGATCAGTATTATTACTCTAGAAAGCAGTTTGGATCGAATCCCTCTTAATCAGGCCGAAAACCGTAGTCAAAAAACGGTTTTATTACGAAAGCAGCTCAGTACATGTTTGTATTGAACGACCATTAAAATAGCACGAGTAACCTCAATAGTATAAGAGAAACAAATTGCTTACTTAACTCACTTTTTTGATTTTAAAGGCTAATACATGACATGAAATTAAGTTACCACCTGAGTTTAACTGGAATTGAAATAGAAAATTGACAAAAAAATATTTCTAAGCCAGTCCAATCCAAATTATGTTTAGCTATTAATAATTAGACAATACTGCAATTTTAAAAAAGAAAACTAATATTAAAGTTGTACCCATATTTAACACACACACACACATATATATATACAGGGTGTTCCGTAACAAATTGTACAAACTTTGAGAGGAGTTAGAGGGGATGGTAACAAACAAGAATCACGTAGGAACATAGGTTCGGAAACGCATAGTTGACGAGCTACATATTCACAAAGTTGTCAAATTGTGTCAGAATGGTTCGTTATTACGACGGTTGGTTATCATTTCGGTGCATTTTTTTGGGCAACAGGCAGCAAAATTTCTACAACCGCTTTAACCTTTCTTAAATATTTAATATTACGCAAAACCTTTGTTGGATATTAAATTAGTGACTACAGGTTTTGTGTGTCTGTAGTACTTGAGCATCGCTTTTGCGACCCTATGTTCCCATGCGATTTGCTTCAAATTATCGTCCCCTTAAACTTTGTCCCAATATTTAAGGGACACCCCAGGGTGGTAGGGGACAAGGGGAAGTAAGGGTTAGGGGACATCACAAGCAATCAAAATTGCAGAACAATTCGTAGTCAGGAATGCCTCCATTAGACGCACGCACAGAAGCACGAGCATGTCTCTCTCAGCAGTCATTTTAGCTGCAAGCGCCCACAGAGAAGTATGGAACGTTTCACGGATCGAGCTTGCAGATATGCACCTTATATGGTTTGGCAAACGGAAATGGAAGAGCGGCTCAGAGGCTGTATCGGGAAAGGTATCCGCAGAGAGAAACACTGGACCATCGAATGTTCAATAATTTGCATCGCAATTGGTGTCAATATGGGTCCCTACGAAATCATAGATATGGTCACGGCAGGTCACTACATAGTCATAGTCTAAGAATGGAAGAACACGTATTGCGTACCGTTAGAAGAAATCCGAGTACCAGCGTACGAGCCGTAGCTACTGCTGTTGGAGGATCTACGACGTCTGTTCATCATGCTTTGCGACGTGCACGCTTACATCCATATCATCTACAACGCGTACAGTTACTGCTCCCCGTCAGATTATTCCTATTCGTGAACGTTTTGCACACTGGTATCTCAATCAATGTAGCCAAGATGTAAATTTCTCATCCTGCGTTTTAATGACGGATGAAGCATACTTTACGCGAGATGGGATGTTCAACTCCCACAATGCTCATTGTGGCTGATGGAATCCCATGCCAAGATTACAGCTGCTCACATCGTTTTCAGTAAATGTTTACTGGTTGGTGGTGACGTCTTAATTGGACCTTATTGTTGCCATCTCCACTGAGATCTCAACATATCTCATCTTTCTGCAAGAGGTTCTACCAACATTACTTAACTCTGTGCCACATCATATCAGACGCCATATGTGGTTTCAACATGATGAGGCACCTCCCCGTTATGGAACACATGTTCGGGAACATCTGAATCGTGTGTTTGGTCAAGGATGGATTGGTTGTGGTGGACCAGTTCCCTGACCACCACGCTCTCCTGATTTAAACAGTCTCGATTTCTTTCTTTGGGGTGCTTTGAAAAGTGCTGTGTACGCAACTCCTGTGGATTCAGAAATGGATCTAGTTGCAAGAATCGCCTGTGCTGCTGCAGATATCCAAGAAAATCCGGGTGTATTTGAGAGAGTTCGCCAGTCTATGGTCCGACGGTGTAACGCATGTATCGCTAACAATGGTGGAAACTTTGAACATAATTTATGACATTTTCTAACATTATTTACATTAAACGTGTAATGTCTTTGACCAATAAACATTTCGGATGATCCCAATCTTGTGTCTCATTGAACAATATAATTTTTAAGAAAGGTTAAAGCGGTTGTTAAAATTTTGCTGCCTGTTGCTCAAAAAAATGCATTGAAATGATAATAAAAAACCGTCGTAATAACGAGCCATTCGGACACAATTTGACAACTTTGTGAATATGTAGCTCGTCAACTATGCGTTTCCGAACCTATGTTCCTAGGTGATTCTTGCTTGTTATCATCCCCTCTAACTCCCCTCAAAGTTTGTACAGTTTGTTACGGAACACCCTGTATATATATATATATATATATATATATATATTTTTTTTTTAATTAGAAGTAAAAGACCTTGCGAAAACTCTGTTAAAAGCGGAAGTAAAGATAAAATTCCCAAAAGCCTGTATATAATAAATATATATAATATATGTATATATAATAATGTATATAATAATTATATATATATATATATAAATTATATATATATATATATATATATAAATTATATATATATATATATATATATATATATATATATATATATATATATATATATATATATATATATATATATATATATATATATATATATATATATATATATATATACAGGGTGTCCACTCCAATCGTGGACCAATAGCTAATTTCTAAACCGTTAGAGATAAGCATATAGTTTATTTAGGAAGAAATCTCCAAATTACGAAAGGAATTTTGGGTCTATTCAATGTTTTTCAAAAAATCAAATTTTGAAAGAGTTACAAAATTTAAATTTTTGTACAGACCCCCAGTCCTATCAATCATATTTAGTAAAACATTCTTGACACTGTAACGTTTAAAACTAAAAAAAAATCACTCTTCTACCACAAAAATTGACCGAGTTATGAGGTTTTGAAAAATCAAGATTTTGCATTGTTTCATGACGTCATCGAGAAATCGCTCCCTCGATGACGTCATGAAACAATGCAAAATGTTGATTTTTCAAAATGTCATAACTCGGTCAATTTTTGTGGTAGAAGGGTGATTTTTTTTTTTTAGTTTTAAACGTTACAGTGTCAAGAATGTTTTACTAAACATGATTGATAGGACTGGGGGGCTGTATAAAAATTTAAATTTCGTAACTCTTTCAAAATTTGATTTTTTGAAAAACATTGAATAGACCCAAAATTCCTTTCGTAATTTGGAGATTTCTTCCTAAATAAACTATATGCTTATCTCTAACGGTTTAGAAATTAGCTATTGGTCCACGATTGGAGTGGACACCCTGTATATATATATATATATATATATATAAATGAATAAACGAATTGAAATGCTTCAATTGTGCAAGATAATCATCTTCATGTCGATTTAAAATGAAACTAAAGTAGTTCCTGGCCTCTTTTGCGCTTCAGGTTCATGAAGGCATTATTCTTTCACTCAGTGTTTACTTTGAGAAAATTAATTTCAAATCTGCTCGGGGCAACGCGACTTTGCCTAAATTACCCTTCACCAAGCTGTGTGCTTGAGTTTAGTTCATTGCCAGAGGTTAAAATGACGTAGTTTTTGCTCCTAAAATACACTTGGAAATTTAAACAACAAGCAAAATCTAAACACTGAACTAATTTAGCTCAAAACTCCAGTTTAAAAATTTACTAAAAGTGGACATTCTGCCTCATTAACCTAAAAAACGCAATAAAAATGCATTTAAATTTAAATGCTTAGTATTCGAGAGTATTCACTAGCTTAAACAACATGATTTTAAAGCTGAATGCTGGTTCCTTGCTTAATTGCAAAGATTTCCTTTTCAGAAGCCTTTTTCTTTTCAAAAATTTTTTGTTAGTTCAAGCTAAGCAAACATTTCTAAGACACTTTATTTTGTGTTATAACCTTGCGGCGTTTTTTAATTATTTTTTAAAAGATGATTTTTGTTTTAAATTGCTTTTAGATTGTCTATACAAATTCTTAAGTGAAACGCAATTGTTTTATACAAGCTGTGATAATTTCAATGTGTAAAATTTATGGCCTTATTGCACCAGAGAGCGACATATTTTTGCCAGTAGGGGAATGTGGGGCAGAGTGAAATAGTAAAATTTACTTACCTACTTCAAAAGGAACAAATGGGATTTTTTGTCTAAAAATTATTATACATAAAGAAGAATTAATGTATTTTGTAATGCAATTGTCGTTGAAATATTGTTTTATATATTTGGCAGATATTTTGTACTTTCAAAAAAATGTGGAAAATTTTCACCTCAAAAAATCATGGGGCAAAGTGAAAAACAAAATATTTTTGCTATGGGGTCATTCCATGTCAAATCATCCAGAAAATATCAAAAATGGCACCCACCACCTCCGATTTTAATAAAATTTGCAGCAGTTGGAGACTTTTTGATACTGATAACAAAAATACCACTTATATTGAGATAAGTGAAGGGGTTGAAAAGTTATGGCTTTTTAAATATTTTGCTTGGTGGCTCATTTGCCGCCATTTTGAATGACATATACATTTGGGCAAAAGGCTGTAACTCTTTAACAAATAGTCGTAGAGCTTTCAATTTTTTTTTATTTTGTTCATAATAGTGTAAGCTTTAATTTGAATTGAGTTTAATTGGTATACCTATTTTACATCGTTTTTTTCGAGCGTTTTCTTTCAGTTTTTTGACTGAAAATATGAAGTAACTTTAACAGAAAATTACTCACAAAAACCCCCCTTCGATTTCAAAAAAAATTATGTGCTCAGGTACCTTTAAGTATGTTATAACACCAGATAAAAAAATCTAGATGGGCCATTCATATGATTTTTTTCAAACAATTTTTTTGTAAATTTTAAGTCAAAAAAAGGAATCATTTCAAAATAATATTTATTGCATTCTGTATTCCACAATATGACAATTACCACCCCCCCCCAAAAAAAAAGAAAGAAAAAATATAATACATGGCAATTTAGGAGACTTTCAACATTAATATAACCACCAAAATACGAATAAGTAATGATTTATTGGTCAATACAGGCATTTAGTACTTTAGAGCCCTAGCATACTCGTTATACATTAAATGTGCTACTCAAAAACTAAAAACGGAAGTGAATAGCATTATTCTTGAAAAATACTTCATATAAATAATATAAATTGTGATAAAGACGTCAGGCTTTTAAAAGAATACCTAATGTTGCATAGGAGATAAGAGTGATGTACAAATTGCGAAGTGCAAAGGTATAACAGCAAAATTTTAATTTCTTTAGTATTTCATTTGAGATCATAGTTATTCTACTAAATCCAGATTTTTAGAACAGTGAAACACATATTTTATTAAATACATATAAATTAATAGCAATAATATTTGTTTATCTAGTTTTAAAAATTAGAGTTTACCAAGTTCAGAAACATGTCTTGTCCACTTGGTGTGCACTAAAGCACTAGAACTTTCACTGAGTTTATACGTCTTTCCAGTTCTCGTACTGATGTCAACATTACAGAGAATGTGACTCAAAGGAACAGTACAGCTCTCCCGTTCAGGCCAAAAGTAAGATGTTGCTGGGCCATGTGGATGTAATAATTTAATAGCTGCATCACCTTCTTTCATGTGAATTTCAGAAACAAGTCCTAAAAACCATTTTGAGTTCATGACACATGCAACATAACTATTTAGAGGTGGAACGTTTAAAGTACGTTTCAGGTCGTGATTAAAATTTGCGCTCACTGAAAACTCTTCATCGGCACTTATTCTTTTCCCGCTGATGATTAAATTACCCATGGGTTCAAAATAGTGCATGCTTCTGGTTCCAGGCACTGTTGTAGCTCTTTGTAATCGCTTAGTTATTTCACTACGCAGCTCTATCATTTCAATTTTCGAGATTAGAACAAATGTTATGCCTTTGACATGTTCTTTACAGTACTCATACATCATATTTACATTTACTATTTGATTTTCAAGCGGTCTTTGTAAGCTTGCTTTTGACACAAGTCTTTTAACTGTTCCGCCTACTCCATCACAAACAGATTTGCCATGGCTGGTAGCAAAGAAGTTCCATTTCGCTTTTATTCCTTCAAAATCCGCTTCGTGATAACATAAATTCAACAATGTTTTGCAATTTTTATATTGGGCTGCACAACCATCAGTAAAATACTCTACTTTTGTAATATTTGGATATGTCTGCTTTAAATAGTCCATCATTACTTTTTGAGTTCGATACACCATTGCGACATCATGGTTCATGTCATCAGAAAGAACGCAAAAACTTTCGCTTTTTAGGCTGTCACCGTCTTGCTTTATATATAATACAACTACGTGTAAAGTGCAGCAACCATGAGTCCAGTGGTATCCTTGCACTTCGTCCTGTAGTACAAAAGAAAAGTTCTCACTGAAGTCCATAATAATAATTGCTTCATTATTAGACAGTTCTTCTTTTCTTTTTTTTAGAAAAGTGCTTTGTGATTTTGATACATATGAGTGCGGTACTAACTTTTCAATCTTTTCAGCAAGTAATTGAATGAAATCTTCCAAGCTAGATGTAAGTTCAATTAAATTTGTTCTATCAGTCGATAGCCACTGCTTGTATTCAATTTTATCATCTGGGTCGAAATCTGGAAATTTTGACTTAAGAAAATCTTCGAGATTTTCCTTTTTGGGGCATTTATTGCATACTCGTAACATGCAATCCCTGTTCATTGAACTACAAACTATTTTTTTAATCAAATCTTGGTAGTTTTCTTCAATTTCTACTGCAGCAATTAGTAATTGAACATTCTGATGTATCATACAAACGCAAACAGAATGGGTGCCAGAACTACCAGCTAATACACAATGTTTGGGTCGTAATTCTGCGAACTTTGAAAATCCAATTTTCAAGTTAAATTTCTTCTGGAACTGCACATACAGTTCATGGAGATTACATAAAAGCAGCCTCTTTTGAGCATATACATTTTTGCTAACACTTACCTTGTCCTTCTGCCCTGGCATGAGACGAGAAAGTTCATCATCTTCATAAAAATTCAGAACCAATTGTATTGTCTCATGTGGTAACGTTTTTCCTATTCTTAAGCAAGGAAGTGATAGTAGACCTTTTTCTCTAAGAAGCTTTCTTGATTTCCGAACCTGATACTCTGACACATTAAAATATTCAGCTACTTTTTTTCTTGACCATGATTCAGGAACTAAAGTTAATATTTGAATTTTTTCCCTATTCCCAACTTGTGGAAGTTTTTGTTTCACCATCTGCATTAATTTGTCAAAGTCAGCGGCCTTTTTCTTGTTATCTTTTCCTTCATTAAAGTCCGAACATTCGTTACTTGTAAGTACTTCCTCTGATACACTAAGGGCACTGGCAACCTTTTTTCTTAATGCCGTTTTAGCTTGGCTCAACTTTCTCTTACCAGCAGATGCTCTCCTGTGAGTTGACACTGCATGCAAATTTAATGGGGATACTCCGATTGAACTTAAGCTCTGGTTCAGAACTTCATGTTCTTTTTCTCTGTGAACGAATTCTGGTGCAATTTCATCAGAAAAATTACCAAGAGAATCTAGGGAGTGTCCTTCACTAGGTGAATCGTGTAAATGTCCTACGCTAGGCGAATCACACTTTTCTTCGATATTGCACTCATCCAGTAGTTTTTTAGCATGCTTCCTGCAAGTAGAACATAGCTTTTTTCCAGGAATAACATCAATTTTAAGTTTACTCCGGTAAATTTGAGCTTGACTTAAACTAATAGCGCGCAGTGATGATTTTTTAATTTGATTCGGATGCAGGCTAAAAATATCACAACATTTCCTTTGTTTCCCCGTATAATAATGCAGAAAATACTTTTTGTGTATGCAACACACAGTCGACGTTTCACAATCTCTTAAATTACATCTTAGCGCAATAAGTTCTCTGTTTTTCAAAGAAAGTTCAGATATATCTTGTAAACTGTTTAGATCACATCTCTGATCATTGATATGCAACCCGACTGTACACATTGCAGGTTTTGTAATGATAACAGACTTGAATAAAATAATGAGAAAAATTTCGACTCTGAAAAGATCAGAATGCGAAATAAAGAGTAAATTTTTAAATGGCTAACTAGATAAGAAAACTAAATAAATCGTGTGCTAAATGATTTAACTCTGATTGGCTAAAACTCAAATCGTCTGCCAGATGTTCCAAATTAGGTTAGATGGAAAAATATCGTCTGCCAAATTTTGGAATGAATCTGACTGATAAAGAAATAAATCCTCCGGAAAATAATTTACATCTGATAGCTTACAAATTAGTCTTCGGTCGAACAATCTGAATTATTTTCGCTGAAATTATTATCGTCTGCCGAACTGTGTTTATTATTTATCGTCTGCCGAACTGTGTTTATTATTTATCGTTTGCTAAATAGCTTTCTTGTGTCACGGAAAAAAAAGAAAGAAAGAAATTGTAACAAGACAAAATTGAGGTTTGAAAAAAAAATCATATGAATGGCCCATTGAGATTTTTTTTTCTTTTGTTAAAACATACTTAAAGGTATCTGAACACATAATTTTTTTTGAAATCGAAGGGGGGTTTTTGTGAGTAATTTTCTGTTAAAGTTACTTCATTTTTTGAGTCCAAAAACTGAAAGAAAGCACTCGATAAAAACGATGTAAAATAGGTATACCAATTAAACTCAATTCAAATTAAAGCTTACACTATTATGAACAAAATAAAAAAAAATTGAAAGCTTTACGACTATTTGTTAAAGAGTTATAGCCGTTTGTACAAATGTATATGTCAATTAAAATGGCGGCAAATGAACCACAAAGCAAAATATTTAAAGGGCCATAACTTTTCAACCCCTTCACTTATCTCAATATAAGTAGTATTTTTGTTATCAGCATCAAAAAGTCTCCAACTACTGCAAATTTTATTAAAATCGGAGGTGGTGGGTGTCATGGCCTGGATGATTTGACATGGAATGACCCTATGGAGAATTTTCTATTAGACGATTAATAGTAATTTTCATCAAATGAATGCGTAAATAAACGAAAAAATAATAATTACTGAAAAATTATCGAATAAGTAAATAAATGAATAACTGAATAAATTAATATGTGAGAAAAAATAAATGCGTGAATAAAATAGAGAATTAATAAGAAAATGAGTTAATGAATGAGTAAATAAGAAAATAATTAGATAAAAGGATGTAAATAAATAAAAGAATAACTGAATAAATTAATCTGTGAGAAAAAATAAATGAGTGAGTAAAATAGAGAATTAATGAGAAAATGAGTTAATGAATGAGTAAATAAGTAAATAATTAGGTAAAAGGATGTAAATAAATTAATACATGAAGAAATATGTACTTTTTTTAATAAATGAATGAATAAGTAATGGACATGGACTATTTCAATTTGCCCAATCCAGTTTGCCCTGCGTGCTTTTGACAAATTACATTGAACATTTTAAATTAAAAAGTGCCTAATATTAACTAAGTAAGGACTGCACTTAGCATCAGTAGATCTCTGTAGATCTAGTAAACTGTAAAATTGCTGCTTTACAGTAATAAACTATAAAATTGCTAGTTTTACAGTTTATTATTGTGCATTTTACAGTTTTAAACTGGAACCTCTCTGCCACCAGTATTATACTGTAAAAACAACAGTTTATTTTTTGCAGTGTCAGTTGAAATCTGGATTTCATTCGCTAACGCTAAATGCGTCGTTTCTGACGTCAAACTCAAAATAAGCATACTGTAGAGTTTAAAAAGGAAATAAGAATTGCATTTATAACTCCTTTCTACCATTTTCTGTTAAAAAAATTCCTTTTGGACCTTTATTTTATATAAAACTTACAATATCCTTTAGTTGTTCTAATCAGTGTACTAAGTAAGTTATGTTGCATAAAAAGGTTTTTTGATGTCGAAAAATAATGTATGCTAAGGTGATAACTTTCTTCTGATAGGTTGCTCAGTGGTCAGATTATGATGGACTTCAGCTAATTCCTCCCAGTTACCGAAGGATACCACAAAATACTGGATTTGAAAATAAAACATACGTTGTAACAAGTATCTTGGTATTTTAAAGCTTACTAGCAAATTAGTAACAGTTTTTGTACTTAATTTCATCTTTGATTTTTTTGCAAAGATTAATTCATCCGAGCTCTTTTATAAGAAAAGGTTTAAAATTGCAATTGATATGTTCTTTATCTCTTATCAAAGTCATATTTGAAGGGCTTGGGAGATGAAGGTTGAAGGGGTTATGTGACAAAACAGAAATTGCGAGTAATTAAGGTTCAAAGTTTTATTGCTGCAGTTGTTGCAGTTTTTTTTTTTTGGTTTTGTCGTTAGTGTGCGTATGAAATTGGTCTAATGGCATCTACTTTTTGATGTACCAAGTTTTATTTGCTTACCTGCATCCATGGCTTATGATTGTCTAGAGTGTTTATTTTTAAAAACGTAACATAGCCCCTTCATCTTCCAAGCCCTTCATTTGTGTAATGCTTTACCGACTTAGGGCCTCATTTCCACCACCAGCACATTTCTCTCCCCTCAGTGGTATTCAATTGGCATTTTGAGGACTAAAAGTGAGCTTTAACGCAAATGGCTTAACTGAAAACTATGACTGTTTTACCCTAGTTAAATTAGTGATAGATTGGTATTTTCGTGCAAAGTACCGTTGTTGAGTTTTGATGCAAAAATTTTAACAGAAGATATTAACGTTCTTATTTTACCAAGTATATCTTTAATGTTTATTTGGATTGGTCACTTTTCTCGAGTATTAAATTTCGCACCGAAAAATATTGAAAAACGGGGCGCATTGAAATAAGGAAACACGCGCGAGCTCGAAGTTTAACGTGTCTTCTTGCCAGATCAGAGTATGGTTGCTGCTATAGTGCAGAAATTGGGAGATAGGGTGGAGGATTCTAAAACGTAATGCAATCCGTTTATATTTATGCAGCAAACTAGTAAAAGTATCCGGATCAAAAAACCTACAAATCTGGTAATTGTACTGAATATAGTCCCATTTTTAGAACCAGAGGTAAAATTTCTGTCTTCTCCACGCGTACTTAGTTAGATTTTTGAGAATTGAAAATCAAATTTCATCACAGGTGACACATCTTGAATCAAAAATATGACCGATTTAAGCTCACTGAAGTTTGAATATTTCGAGGTTTCTATTCGAAATATTACAGCTTTGAGAAAGTACTTCTCATAAAAGGTATTAATCGATTCGAAAAAAGCTTTTATCTGCAATGTGATAAAGTTTGATAACTCTTTTTTTTTGTTCAAAATCCAGTGTGATAAATCCAAATTACGGTAGCTTGAACTACCATTAACTCATTTGAAATTTTAAAAAACTAGTTGTTTTATGACTTTTAATAAAGCTATTCTTTTTCAGGAAGAACCTTATTTAATGTTCAAAAATGCTGAAGGTGGCCAAATATTGGAAGGAAATGACATGTTCGAAGGTTATTGCAAAGATCTAGCCGATTTAATCGCCGATAACTTAAAGATAAGTTTCATCATCAAATTAGTGAATGATTCAGCTTATGGAGGAAAGGATCCTACTTCATCAGTTGGTTGGAATGGAATGGTTGGCGAACTTATTCGCAAAGTAATTTTTTTAATTGTCTTTTATACAGTTATTTTTGAACAAGATTCCAACATTTAATGTGACAAAAACTGAATATTTTTGTGACAGTATTTCGAAAAACTACCAAAAAATAACAGACATTTACGCATTAAACAATAGTGCTAATAAAAAAACACATTTAAAACTCCTTACAAAAAGATTATGTTAATATTCGAAACCTTGATAATGGTGATGACTCAAGTTTCAATTTGCAATAACTCTTACTTGTATCTTATTGCACAAGATAGCTTTTGAAAGCAATCAAAAACACTACATTTCGAATCAAGTTAATGAAATATCATCAAAAATCTCTAGTTAATACAATTTATTAATCATGTGGTCTGAGATGAAATTCAAAAATTATGCATAAAACCTAAAGACAGCGGAAATGCGTTTTAGTGACCTAAAGTGTTTCATTGTATCATTCAGGTGATATTAAAACTTTCAGCATTAAAAAATTGTATTATCTTTAACTTTACGTTATCATCAGCCATTGACATTAAACTTGAAACTGGATCAATTGCTTCAAATCTTACCGCGTCAAGTCATTGATACTACCCCTTAACTTGAAGCCCTTCTACACACCATCGATAAAATTTGGTACATTTTGTTTTGATTTTGGTGACTTTATTAATTGTCAATAGATAAAGAACCTCTATAGACCCTGTAATACTCGAAAACCTCCAACGTTTGAAGTTACCGGAGTGTATTATTTTCTACAGTTCCTGTCTTGGCTACAAACCTGTAAAAGCGCCTAACTTCGTAACTTCGCTTTGAGATTCTAAAATATTTAATCTTTATCTTTATAAAATAACATATTCCTCCGTAAATTTCGCAGATGAAATGTATAAGTTTATGATTTCCTTTTTTACGCTGCTGAGATTCCTTCATACAAACATTTATTTGTCAACTTAGCAAGCATTCTCGACCGTTTTGATACACTTGATTTTTTCTGGGACTACTAAGAAAACAGGCAGCTGATAAACTTTTAGAATATTTTGTTTTAATGATGGTACTTTGCAGATAGAACCATTTAAGCACCTTTGCAAGCACTATCCATAACCCTCACCTTGATTCTGATGTTCTAAACAGATTTCTATCTCTGAGCCACAATGAGAATAGTTCTCAGAAAAGGCTAACTGTTTTTGATAACTTTACTGCATTGAAAATAAAATTCAGATATTCCACTTTTACAATAATTAATATTGACGTTTTTCTTTTCTAGGATGCAGATATGGCTATCGCCCCTCTGACCATAACATCAGCTCGAGAAAATGTGATTGATTTCACCAAACCTTTTATGTCCATGGGAATAAGTATCATGATCAAGAAACCGATGAACCGACTTCCAGGTGTCTTTTC
The DNA here is from genome assembly GCA_038373865.1 of Uloborus plumipes. Classification (NCBI taxonomy): domain Eukaryota; kingdom Metazoa; phylum Arthropoda; class Arachnida; order Araneae; family Uloboridae; genus Uloborus; species Uloborus plumipes. Next base: position 23,062 of record JAXGGA010001474.1, on the reverse strand, counting down.
TTTCATGAATCCCTTATCCGAAGAGATCTGGATGTGTATCATCTTTGCTTATGTTGGAGTTTCAGTAGTCCTGTTTCTTGTTAGTCGTTTCTCACCCCACGAATGGAGATACGAGGACAATTTCATGGGACCATCAGCATCGAACGATTTCTCGTTACATAACAGTCTTTGGTTTTCTTTAGGCGCCTTCATGCAACAGGGTTGTGACATTTGCCCCAGGTACGAGGGAAATTGCTCATTGGCAAAGACATACTTTGCATTATGGCCCTGCTATTGTGGTTATAGTTTAAAATATATGAAATGTTTTCTGAATCTTATGTAAGAGGCATACTGTGATAATTAAGATTGTTTGATAACGCTCAGCATTATCAGGCAGTTTCATGAAGCAAATAAGTCGGACGATTTTTGTACCGGTCGAACTTCTTTCTTGTCGTTTTCGACTGGCAGCGTGGACGAAATTGCATCTAATTCACCAATCCAAAATTAAATTGATCACGTGATTCTGTCGAAAACGATGTATCGAAGTTCATCTGAGATGTGCAAGAATCGAACTGATTAGTTGGTGCAAAGCTCATACGTATTCCCCATGCAATAGCCCTGCTTATCAGGTATCAATTGATATTACAGAGGTTTTGTGAAGTCCATTTGCAACGTGGAAATAAATTACAATAAAAAAAACTTAACCGGTACTGTTTTGTTATTAAGTACGCAATCTATCTCCGGCTATCTGTCTTTGCTCAGTAGAAGTAGGCAAATAAAGTTCAAATGTGCCATTTAAAAATAACTAGATATTTCGAAACAAAACTTTGATAACTTTTTCCTTTCTTTAGAACGAAATTAAACAATGTATCAGATTTATTTTTGATATGACAGTTGATGGCACTTTTTTGAAAAATTTATTTATTTACTTTCGCCTAGTATCCTTATTTATTTATGCATTCATTTAGTTGCTTTTACCTAAAAAGAAAACTTCTCACTCTAAGAAGCGTAACTATAGTACTTTCAGATATTTTTTCTAAGAAACAGAATGTTCAAAAGCTGGCATAAATAGTTCAAAAGCATACTTAGAAAGCTTCATACGTAAATAATTTTTCTGTCAAAGATAGTTAGAAACTATCTTAATCTTGAATTCACAGAACCCAAAATAATGTTGAACAACCCTTTCTAATATTGTTTAAATAATTACGAGCTTTCAAGAATTTTTTCTTACCGAATTGTGCTTAGTAAATTCAACTCATATGTTTCGTTGTTGTTGCTTCAAACGGACCATTTGCAGAACAAGTGACTCTAAGATCCGGCAATCATTCTTTCATTTGGCACTACCATAGACGAAAACCATTGTCACGAGAATTTTGACGCCCAGTTTCTTCACTAGATGGAGGCACCTGGGCTCTGTTCGATGCTAAAATGCACTAGTAGTTTAATTCAGCCGAGAGATACTCAATGCCAAACGACTACTCAATGGATCTTTTATATGGCGCATAAACATACCACATGGACACTATATTTTCTGCATCTTGAAAATCCACCGACTGGAGCCAGGTTTTATCATACGTCTTCGGGCGTGAGAGGATAGCATCTTAACCACTACACCACTCTGTAGGCCATCTCGCTTGTATTTAGTCTGCTATTTTTCTTTTGTGTGTTTTCAATACTTTTGCATCATGTGAGTAAATCTCTTACTGTCAACATCACTCTTCACTTTTTGCACTGCTTGCGATAGTTTCTTCTTTCTCGAATTGGTTTTAAGTTTGTCTGGCCAATATTTTCCCGGTATCATTGGGGCAGACGTCACATTCTATTGTTACGTGTTGACGACTTGAGAAGACCAAGAACTTGTTTTACACCACAAAATATGCTACATTACTAAAAGTTCTGGAAACTTAAGGTTTGTGGCAGAATAATTAACATTATTAATTTTTTTAGTTCATAAGAAAAGGTAAGTCAATCGGTAGCTAAAACTTCACTCAAAATTTTGGTGAAATGAGCAATGCAAAATTCAGAAAATGTGCTCTTTTCTATATGTTTATTATCGAAATAGTTTCAAAACTTACTGTGTATTTAAATTTAACTTCTAACCACCAATTTTTAATATTTATTTTTCGGTTCAAAATAATTCACATTTTCAATATAAAATATTTAACCTTAATATATTTTTAAAAAATAGAGCAATTCTCTTACTTATTGAGAAAAAGGGAAGATGCAACGTTTAAATTTTTTTTTAGCAATTTGTAATATCTGCATTAATTTATTAGCTATCTAATGTAATGTTTTACTTTCTAATACTTTTCAAAACTAACATCACTTAAGTTCAAAAAAAGGTCCAAAACTTTTTTCACTATGATTTTAATTATTTGATTTTATTTATTTTTTCTTTATTCTTTACTGCAATATGTTCCTAATTCTGGAGTGCATCACTGAAGACGGTATACTTCGATACTTCTTCTTTGGTACTTCTTTTAGAACGTAGGTATACACCAAAACGCTGCAGGCGAGTAGTTTTAAAGTATTTTTCACTAATGAAATGCTTTATTTTTAACCAGGTTTCAATAAAGGTAGGTTATTATACAGTTTGAAAATGATTTCATCAATGTACTCCAGCACTTTTTGTAATGTAGTGTGTTTTTACAGAAGTAAAGAAGAGGTAAGCAATAGAGTTTTTAAAAAACTATAAAGGTAAGTTGTTAAAAGTCAAGCATTTTAGTGCATTTTCCCAATGCATGAAATAAAAAAACACTTTCAGAAATTGTTTCTAGTTTCTAAAATTATTTCTCAAAAGTTCTTGAATTCAAATGTGACATTGAATACAGTAATGTAGATCAGTTGAAAGCAAGTATCATTTAAGTGCTAAAAATGCTTTCACAGACTGCCACCTCGTCTAGTGGTCAAAGAAGTCTGACCGGGATAGAGGGAAGCCGGGATCGAATCCCGGCTCGTGTATGTGCTTTCTCTCTCATGTCTTTGTGTACTTGTGCTGTGAAAGGTTACCTACCCTATAAACATGTCCATATGGCATGCGTGTACTGTGGAAGTCGGACTTCACACCGAATTACGATACAGTTGAAAAAGTGAAGCAGGGCACCCAAAGTTGCCAGCCTAGCTGGCATAAGACAAAAACAATACTTTCAAAAATAAGTACACTTCTCAAATGAAACATTTTATGCCAGAGCAGAACATATCGTAGCCTCAGAGCAACAGTAAAACGTCTAAGCCTGAAGACATCAGTAAGATAGCCTACTGGTTACTCTTAGGTGATGGTATATCGTAATAACTACACTGTTAAAAATTCAGGAAACTTTTATGGTAAATATTACTGTAAAATGTTGCATTTACAGTAACGAAAATATTTACAGTAAATTGTACCATAAAAAAGAAACGATTACAGCGCCAGTTGATAAACCACGTGACTTACTGAGCGAAGCACCTAATACTCAATTTCTGTTCGTCATGTGTAGTCTATTCGGTACAGTGGATAGAGAAGCGAAGTGCGATAACTGCGTCTTGAGTTCGATCCTAGCTTTTTGCATTTTTTAACTCTACTTTTCTATACCGTAAAATTTTACAGTAAAATTGGATTTTACGGTGAAAGTTACTGGCAACATGGATGCCAGTAACTTTTACCGTAAAATTTCAGGAAAATTTTTAACAGTGTATTGTTTGTGTTTTTATATCGAAACACAACAGTTAATTTGAAAACTGTAACGATACTTATAAAAAGCCGCCGCTTTACGCATACTGTTTCAAGTTTTTCAAGTTTCACAAATTCATATTCTCCAAAACTATCACTGAACGCTTTAAAAATGTTTGGAGGTTAGCAAATGTGTAATGATTGTGCTGATATGTGTCAGAATCAGAATGCAAACTCTGTTGCACAAAATTAACTTAAGTAAACAAAAGTTGAATATTTAACACATCTCTGTAAATATAAGAGAAATCAGGTTATTATTAATATTAACCAGATAATATTAATAATAACCAGTTATTATTAATATTACCAATTCTATAGGTAATTAACCTCCCAGTAAAAGTATTTTTTTTAACTTGCAGATCATCAATGCGCAGTAGCAAATTTAGTAGTTTTATCTCAAAAAAAGATGCAGTAATTTTTAAGATAACTTCTATCTAGAAATAGTAGCTAATGAAACGTTATGCAAGGACAAGAATTTTGGCTAAAAAGTACAAGCTGTCCTCCTCTCAAAACTACAAAAAGAATTGAATTTTAAAAAATGGTCGAGTGGAGTTTAAATATGTATAAATTATGTAAAATAATCTCAAAGTTAAAATGATATCAAAATCATACTTTTTAGTTTCCCATTCCCATATCCCCCCCACAAAAAAAAATAGTTGATTAACACTATTTCTAATTAAGGACATATTACACTCCATTTTGGACTAATCCTCGATATTCATTTTTTCATGTAAACTTAAGTGGTTTCATTTTAACTTTTTTTATTGGGTATTCAAGTTATGGGTAACACTGACGAAAATTATAATTTTTGATGGGAAACTGAAAGTACTGAAAGCATGGGCGCCCATAAGGGGGGGGGGCAAGTGGGGGCTCGAGCCCCCTTGGAAATTAGTACTTCTGCTTTTAGTTATTTTTATTCAGAAAAAATTTAAAACTTTTTTTTCTTCACCCATTAATGAATAAGTTATCAAAAATGCCAAATTGTAACAACTCTAATCTGCACTGAAATCGCTTTCAGAATTATAACACTGTGTCTCTTCCTACATTCTTCAATAGGAAAGAAAGGCAGATTCATGGATGAACCAGCGCCGCATATGCATGGGAAACTCCCCCATGTCTGCGGACTAGCTGTTGAGTCATTCCATTTTAAATCAACAATTTTTTTAAAAAGTTGTTGCATCATTATTTTTGATTTTGATGAAAATTTCCCAGACCTGAAGAAAATATATATATTTTATTAAAAATATATACCGTTTGACATATAGGCCATTTTTGTTATTGACAACAGCAAAAATGGGGCATTTATGATACATAGTCTTATGAATTATAACTTTTTTTCTATCAAAGATTTTGAGCTCAAACATAGCTAATTGAAACCTAAAAAAGAGAGCTTTTTATATATCAAGAAATTTCAGATTAAAAAAAATATTTTTCAAAGTCAAAGTTTGATGAAAATCTCATTTTTTACTACTTTTCAAAATTAAAAAACATATGAAGGGTTTAAAATAACAAGCCCTATTTTGATATCATATATTCATATGCGTGGTTACTTATAATACAAAAAAATTAGCTTGTTACTCTTCCCATTTTATGAGATATGCCCCCCTAAAGTTGCAAATTTTCAAAAAAAAATTTCAATGCTAAAAAAAATGCATGTGAGGGTAAGGTAAAAATCATTTTATTGGTGGAATCTTAAGTACTTTTTACATTTAAAAAATGTAACAAAAGTTGCTTTGTTATTCAAAGGCGCTTGGCAGCTATGGGCATCTGAATTTTCATATAATTGCGCTGAAGCAACACGATTATTTTTGTAATTAATCTCAGATTTTACTGAAATTTAATTGTATTCTTAATTGCTAGTTTTCAATTATCGAAATGACAAAGAAGTGTTATGAAGTAAAATATTTACATTTTTATAAGATAATTGAAAAATTGTATCGTCTAAATCTCTTAACGCTCTCTTGTAGAACTATTTTCTTTAGTGTTTCGTCTCACAGAGAACATTTGCTAAATGTTCGCTCATCACAGGTGTGATATTGTGACCTCTTCCTTGTGCACACCATAGTTCTGATGCAGTCAAGATTTTCAAAATGTCTTGCAAATGAATCCAAGTTTAGTTATCCTCCATTGATTTTTTTAAATGACGTTCCTGGCCCTTTCGGATGAAAATAATCCATTCTGTATTGTTCTTCAACATTGACTACTTTTACTTGCAACACTTCTCCTAGCTACCAGTCACTATCATACACACGGCAAACATAATCTGACAATTTTGGTCGGATTCTTGTTTTTTGTGCAGCAGTTTCGTTTGAATATGTGATAAAAATTATGGCTTGTTATTCTGAACCCTTAATGGGTTTTTTAATTTTCAAAAGTAGTAAAAAATGAGATTTTAGTCGCAAACTTTGACCTTGAAAAAATAAATATTTTTTAAATATGAAATTTATTGGCATCCTATATGAAAAGAGCTTTCTTAGCTTTCCAATGAACTATGTTTAAGATCAAAATTTTTGATAGAAAAAAAGTTATAGTTTACAAGACCAAGCATCAAAATGCCCCGTTTTCCTGTTGCCAACAACAGAAACGGATTATACATATCAAAGGGTAAATTCAAAAAAAAAAACAAAAAATGTATATATTTTTGAGGTCTAGGAAATAAAAAGAATGCATATGCAAATTTCTATCAAAATCAAAAATGGTGATGCACTCCTCCCCCCCCCCCATTTTTTGATTTAAAATGGAATGATCCTATGTATATATATATATATATCTTTTAACTGTTCACTATGAAGAAAATATATGAGCCCCCCCTTAAAATTTCGCATATGGGCGCCCATAACTGAAAGGTTTCCTTAAACGATTTAGCCTCATTACACAGGTCGCTCAAGGCCTCTTACCCTGATTAGTAGTTGTTATCTAAATGTCTCATTTGACATAATTTTAATAAGTATACCGCTTTTAAAGTTATTTCATCTTGTCTTTTTTTCTCCTCTTGAATCTGGATATTATCATGGAAGCTACTGTTTTCTAGGAATGACCTTGTTATTTACGCCCATCAATGTATTGTACATGGCTTTGGTTTTCACTCCTAGGTCTATAGCTGGTCGTATTGTGGGTAGTGTCTGGTGGTTTTTCACACTCATTATCATTTCATCTTATACAGCCAATTTAGCAGCTTTCTTGACAGTTGAAAGAATGGTAACGCCGATCAACTCGGCTGATGATCTTGCTAAACAAACTGAAGTCGAATATGGGACCTTAATGCATTCATCAACGCAAGAATTCTTCCGAGTAAGTCAAGAAAAAATAAATATCACTATGTTTTTGAAAAAAAATGTTTCGGCTTCGTGAATAAGATTAATATTGATAACATCGATCTTAACATATGAGATTCATTCAGTGATTGATAATTGGCAAGAACGTTTTTCGTTTTTGACCTTTTCCGATCCCACGATTTCAACTGGAATCACTGTATAGGGCACAATGTATCTGTAAGCATGACTCATATTCTACAAATGCCAAATAAATAACTTAAGATAGGGATCATCAAAGTGGTCAATATTGATCCGGGTCAAAAAACAAAGATTGCATCAGAAGGTGAACTAAAGGTCGTTTTTCTTGCGGACTCCTCATATGTATTCCACGTTTCATAATGGACAAAATCTAATCCTAAAAATCAGATTTTTACTGACAGCATTTTTATGAAGCGCTTAACTAACATGAAACTGATTTTCTAATAAAACTGATAAATAAAATTTGATTTCAACTTGTTTGTAGTAATGCTAATATAACTAAAAATACTTTTAATATTTATTTCATGCTGGATTTTAATGTCTCACAAAGAGTCTTTAACCATTAACCTTCCTATTACGCTTCCTCGAATTTTGGAAATAGTATACCTACTGGAGAGTTCTTTGACTTGTGCGAAAAGCGCTGCAACTCCTGTAACGATTCCATAAGCTTTCAATAAAGTGTCACAAATCCGGAAATAGTTCAAGCGATTTTGAAAAAAGTTTCCATCACAAGAAATTTAGTCACTGTGTTCTATTTCAGCTCTTCAAGCGGAAGACAAACTTTGACAAATAATAGTCGGAAGAGATCAGATAACAATAGAAATTGAGCTACTTTCAGTATCATTGGCAACTGTTGTTTCAGTGCGTAAATGTTTTTATCGGGGTGATCAAATCAAACATGAAGATTGTATTTTTGTGGCAAACTTTGTAATTTATCTTAATATAAAAACTTTTTTTCTGTAATCATTAAGCTAGATAATTTTGCACATTATAAACAAGGACAATGCAACCTTTTGGACTAAATCCAAGATAATTGCTTTACTTTTCATTGTCCGTTTCAAGTTTTTAATTTTCTTACAGCATGCTGTTACTTCTGTGAACTTTTAAATTAATTCTACGACTTTAAAATCTTAGTACAGTAAATCTAATTACTAACAAAAGCTTTTAGATGAAATTGAAACTTTTTATCACCAGAATTACTAGTCGTTTAAACGATATATTAGTAAAAATATTTCCTTCTGCAGCTTCAAAGTGGCAAGATTCCCGTTTACGCACGTATGTGGGAGTTTATGAATTCCAGAAAACATGTGTTTGTGCGTACATACGAAGAAGGTATCCAGAGGGTACGTGAATCCAAAGGAAAGTATGCTTTCCTAATGGAATCTACGAAGAATGAGTACATAAATGAGCGCAAGCCTTGCGACACGATGAAAGTTGGAAGGAACTTGGACGCCAAAGGATACGGCGTTGCAACACCAGTGGGATCAAATCTCAGGTTAATATTTTGCTTTTTCCAAAATCAACAATCAGGAAATGAATTTAAAAAGTGATATCATTGAGCGAGATAATGCTACCCAAAGTTCGTACTCTACTTCATATATCTGTGCCTATCATTTAAGATTGGGTGATAAAAGTCTGGAATAAGTGAAATTTTAAACCAAACTCGGAACAATCCAGAAAGTAAGTTCTGTTTGGAGCCATCTTGGCTGTGTCGTAGAAACTTCGTTTCATATGCCGAGGGTCGTGAGTTCAATTCTCACCGTTGCCCGGGGTATTATTTCCCTATTTTGTCCCATATGGTTCTTCTATCTTCTCGGGACAATGGCACTAAATAATTCCGTAACGTTAGCTTTACTGTGAACACGTCAAGAATAAATAAATTATGTTTTCTATTTTCGCCACGAAATAGCAGCATTTGTTATTCGATCATGTTGAACCATGGTCCAAAAACGCACTTTCAGGGCACTAACTAATGCTGTGCTTGTTTAACATGTTTAAAAGAAGCAATATTCTCTGTGAGATACGGTTATATCTTGACCACGGACAGATGGTGAAGGATCAGTGAAAACGGGCGAGCCACCCAGTTTTTTCTGCTCGAGTGATTGCTCAGTTTCTACCTATTACGAGATAAAGTGGTACTTTTCCGCTCGCAGTTCACCCGTCATCTCTCCGTGAGCAAGCTATAATCCTTAGATTTCTCAACAATAAGCGCACCAAAGCTTTAGAATTTCACTAACAAAATTATAAAGTTTGTAGGAACAATGAGATAAATGATTTCACGATCAGAAAGCGTATGCCATTATCAGAAGAGGAAATTTTCACTCACTACCCCTGCATCCCGGATCTCACACCAAAAGACATTAATCGTTTCAAGCACCTGAAGTCCTTTCTTGAAAGCAATTCCTAGCTAATATGAAATTCAGATCCGTTGTTACCCAATAGTGGCAATCGGGAGTGCCCCCCCCCCCCCATCAAGCTTCAAGAAGAGCATACAAGAGAATTTGAACAAGACTCATAGCACACTACGTCAAATGGATAAGCAAAGATTGTACCAAAGTCATAAAACAGTCTGATCGTTTCTGTGTGTTACTAAACGGGACTTACTTTCTGAACTTCCTGATTATTAAACATCTTGCAGTAAATAATTTATTTACACTCTAAAAACATATTTTTTCAGTATTCAATATTGTAATGTTCGCGTTTTTTCCTTATAATTAGGGATCGACTGAATCTCGCAGTCCTAACGATGTTAGAAAATGGTGATTTAGCCCGTTTAGAAAACAAATGGTGGTATGACAGAAGTGAGTGCAAAAATGGGGAGTCCAAGGTAATTAAATCTTTAAACTTTTTTTTTAAGGAAGTAGCGTGTGGCAACTTAGCCTTTGTCACGTATTTACGTTATTTCGTTAAGATGATCATTAATATATACTAAACTCATAAATTTACTTTATATTTTTAAGAACATCACTTATTTGCTATATATATTCCAAATCATGAATGTACATCTGCGAATATTGCTACAATTAAAAAAATGAGTAATAAATTGAGTAATGTTTTTTTTTCGCTAATGTGTCCATATCAATGATTATGTAAACTAATTAAGCTAAAGTCGATGACGTTAAGTTGCCATTAGTTCCTGAAAATAAAAGTTACTTATTCAAAATTATTGATGCTTTAAACACTTTTTAAAGGTTACATGCATATCCGTATAACATAATGCATACAATAACATAATGCATATAAACATAATGCATCCGTCCGGTCCAGCATAAGTCATCCCGGAGGTCCGGGTCACATGATGAGAAATTGAATGAGGTGCATAATACGCAAGTTTGAACAAGAATTAATTTAATTTCAATAAACATTAAAAATACAAACACTAGTAAAAACTAAAAACTTTAAAAAAATTAAATTACTAACTGCAGCATGTTGAAAAATAGAACAAACTGACCGCCGACAGCTCCTGTGCGAGCTTTCCATGTGTCAATGCGTGCATTCTCGAGTGGAGTTGAGTCGTACTCTGCTGATCCCCTCAAAGCCATCCACACGGTCACAATGACAGCTGTTAGCATAATATTTTCTTAAACTTTTTACTATTTTGGCTAGAAAAAAAAAACATAATTATTATTATTTTTTTAATGTTGATGTTAGATACGTGCTCACTGTCGCTGCATTAAAACTAATGTTTCAATAATCTCTTCCAAAAAAAGAAAACTAAATTAGGGTAGCTAGTCAACAGTAATTTTTTGGTGCAAGCAAACACAAACAAAATGTGACAAGAATCCCTGCTCAGTGATTTTACTTATGAAAGCTAGGTTTCTTAAGAAATGAGCCCCAAGAGCAAAATAATAATGCTAAATAATAGCTAACGCTTTTTTCAGATTACATTGTCGTCCAATTCACAGATAATTTTTAAAAAGACTTAATCAAAAATAAATTGTAAAGGGAAAGCAAAAAATGTACTCAATTGCTATGATTTCGTTTTAAAATGCTGCAATTACTAACTCGCTCACATCTACCCATTAATAGCGTTGACTCCTTACTGACAACAGAACATATTTTTTTTTTCATTATTCATTTTATTGAATACCTAGATGCTTAAATGTATTGCAAAAAATATAGAAAAGTTACTTCATTTAGTTCTTTAATTCTTTACTTATTTTTGTATAACAAAAAATGCAAATATAATGTTTCAGGAGTCCTCTCAAAACGAGCTAACACTTAGCAACGTAGCTGGTTGCTTTTACATTTTAATTGGCGGATGTGGATTGGCTTTAATGGTTTCCTTCCTAGAGTTTTGTTACAAATCAAAAATGGAAGCAACAAGATCCAAGGTGAGTAAATCTTTTTGGTGAAAATTATTCATTTCACAAATATCGTGCCGGTAAATTCGATGAATATGCTTATATGATTGAACTTGGAACAAAATCATAGCGTTTTACATATTAAATTTCTTGCCATCATATTATGATGCTCAGCGTTGGATACTGTTGTCGATCCCATAGCTCATTCTATAGAAAGATGTGGATGCCATTGCCTTGAAGACTGGACTTCTTCATTGCCACTCTCAATTTAAACCGAAACATGCTGAGGAAGAATTTGGTGGCCAACAGCCTATGATGCAATTCTTTTCAATGTTTTCATCTTGACTGTCGTCGCTTGGTGTCGAAGATGAATATAAACCTCCCTTGAATTCAAGCATTGCAGTTTTTTCGGAAACCAACGAATTTTATAGCAAAATATTATGATAACGTATCAGCCATACTCTAAGTGCATGTAAAAAATGGTATCTCAATACACCTAACATTGCTTGCATGCTGCATAGACATATTAAAAAACCCTAAAATACATAATTCCTACCTTTACTTTAGATCCCTCATCACTAGGGATGTATTCTGGGTCTTTATCGGAGTCATTAAAATCACTTTTGCTACATTCAGCCGTAATTTCGCTCCTATTACTGCCACCAGAAGTGACGGTCACGTGTCCCCTATCCGCCATTTTTACCACTTACCACTATTTACATGAATGCAATGCCACATTACAGAAATCGGCTATATCTGTGTGGTGCCATTTATGAGGGAAACATCAAAATGGTATTCGATTTTTAAAATTTTGTCAGATACCTCTTTTCGCGCCCGAGCCCTTCAAATATTTAATACAGCTTATACTTAAATGCTCGTGGCATCAATACTCACACTTCGATTTTTTAACATTTTGCTTTCTGTAGTTTCGATTATTTTTATTGGCAGCATCTCACATAAGGGTCATTCCATGTCAAGTGTCCCAAATTTTCGGAAAATCCCCACTCTACCTTCTCCGATTTTGATGAATTTCTTTTTAGATGTACATATAAGACTTGCATGAAGCCATACCAAATTATAGATGCATAGGACCTATGGTTCAATCAATAAAAATTATTTTGTAAAAGCCTCTTTTTCGTGTCGTGAAAAAAATGACCAAACCAACAAGTTTGTGCTATTATTGCTCACGGCCTAAGATGATTATTGGGCTCAAATTTGGTGATTTTGATCACTACTTAGGGTAAAATAGCCTACGTGTATAACAAAAGCTCATTGCGCTGCAGATTTTTTACAATTTGCTGCCAAAATTGGTTAAAAATCGTTTTGTTGGCAAATTTTGTCCACACGTCATCAGCTTGTATCTGCTTAGAGAATGACTTTCTGAAGCTAATTCTTTCCTCGTTTGTAGCCTGTTAGTATGTCCAAAAGGTGTGAAAGGCGCATCTTGATAGCTCAAATACTTGCTGAATTATTCCAGTTGAAATTCTAGTCAAAAATGCTTTTCCTCAATTTCGTCTCAATTTCAAACGGCAATATCTCAAAAGGGTCATCTTGAATTTGATTATTCTTGATATCATTCAAAAGAGCGCACTTTTCTTAAGTAAAAACTGTTTGTTTTATTTTTGAGACAAACCAGTTTTGAAAGGATATTGCAGATCAAAAACACGTACTTATTCCATATGAAAACAAACAAAAAATGACATAGATCTTAAAAGTTCATGTCAATTAGTTCTATAAAAACTTGCAGGAGCTATTGTATTTATGTTTTGATTAAAGAACTCCTTTTTAGATAATTTTGAAGGTTAGTTTTTGTGTGTGTGAACCCGTGAAAACTCAAGAAATGGCGAAAAATAAAGTTTCGTTTTTTACAAAAAAAAAATCTCGCTGCTAATAGGGCTTGAGTAATTTCCTAAATGCTATTTTAAAGCTCTTGGAACATAATTTCAGATGATATGTCCCTTGGCAAGGTTGAAGGCCAACAATATTTCAAGGTCATAGAAAGCATTATTTTTTTGTTTTTTCCAAAAAAAAAATAGATAAGTAAATAAATGAATAAATAAAACAGTTAATATGGCGCATACATGTATGTGATAAAAAAATTCATAATAGGACTGCAGAGACATTGTTCTAAAAAGCCATAAAGTTTTGATAGAGCTGAATTTTGCAATTATTTCTGCCATGTAATTGACAACAACGGTAATTGAAAATATGATAAGTAATAATTGAAATCCCATTCTTTATATTGCCGAGGATGTGGCTAGATATTCAGCCTACGATTGCAACGGCCCATAATGAAAAAATGATGAAAAATGGGACAATGCTTTTTATGACCTTGAAATATTAATGACCCACAACCTTGCCAAGTGACATATCATTCGAAATTCTGTTTCAAGAGCTTTTAAATAACACCTAGGAAAACACTCAAGCTCTATTAATAGCGAGAAAAAAATAATTCTTTTTGCAAAAAACGAAACTTTAACTTTCGCCATTTCTTGAGATTTACGGATGCGCACACAAAAACTGAAGTTCTAAAATATCTAAAAAAGGTTTTTTTTCATCAAAACATAAGTACAATAGATCCTGTAAATTTTAAAAGAACAAATTGATATGAACTTTTAAGGTCTATGTCTTCTTTTCTTTGATTTCACGTGGAATGACGTACACGTTTTTGATCTGCAATATCCCTTAAAAACTGGTTTGTCTCAAAAATAAAACCAACGTTTTTTACTTAAGAAAAGTGAGCTCTTTCCAATAATGTAAAGAAAATTGAAATTCAAGATGACCCTTTTGAGATATTGCCGTTTGAAATTGAGACAAAATTGAGAAAAAACATTTTGACTAGAATTTCAACTCGGATAATTCAGCAATTATTTGAGCTATCAAGATGCCACTTGCACACCTTTCGGACATACTATCAGGCTACAAACGAGGAAAGAATTAGCTTCAGAAAGTCATTCTCTCAGCAGATACAAGCTGATAACGTATGGTCAAAATTTGCCAAAATACGATTTTTTACCAACTTTGGCAGCAAATTGTAAAAAATCTACAGTGCAATGAGCTTTTGTTACACAAGTAGGCTATTCTACCCTAAGCAGTGATCAGAATCACCAAATTTGAGCCTAATAATCATCTTAGGTTGCGAGCAATAAAAGCACAAACTTGACGATTTGGTCACTTTTTTCACGACACGAAAAAGAGGCCTTTACAAAATAATTTATATTAGCTGAACCATAGGGCTTATGGAGCTATAATTTGGTATGGCTTCATGCAAGTCTTATATGTACATCCAAAAAAAATTTCATCAAAATCGGAGGGGTCGAGTGGGGACGCCTCGTACACTTGACATGGAATGACCCATAAGTACATTTTATATGTTAACATTTCTACATTTCTAAAATGAGCAATACATGCAAAACATTCTCTTTTTCATTTAGATGACCCTTTGTGAGGCCATGATGAATAAGCTGCACACTTCTGTTACTGGACAGTCTCAAGTGAACCACGCCAGGGTACGGACCAGCTCTTTTTGATTGGTACTTATATCTTCATATCATCGTTGTCGTAACCAGATTTGTCGTCAATAAGCCTGACACAAAAAAAAGGGAAATCGGTTTTAAGCTCTCTTTCTTACTAATCGTCAGCACAATTCCCTGCATAATGTCAAAAATTCCTGAAATGAGTCTCCTACAGTTTCGGTAAAACATTTGGGAGAAGGCTATCAAGCAAAAAATGATTTTCGTATTAAACGTCAACACTTAAAATGGTAAAAGGCAGAATTTTAAGTGATTGAAATCTTGACTAAAACTGAAAAAAAAGAGTAAGCCTAACAGTAATTTAAGCGAATTTGAGTGTAAAACTATGTTTGAAATATGCAGGATTATTCTAAAAGAATGGTGGGGTTTTATGAAGTTACTGATTTGGGAATAATAAAGCTACTGCTTGCTGTTGGAACTTAAAGGAAATAGCGAATTGTAAAAGTATTAGTTTCCTACAACTAAATGGCTTTGCGTGGTATCGCCCCATTTGACATTCAATTATCCAAAATGACGACCAAGAGAGGTTTGACTTCATGATGTGCCGATTCGAAGTGTACTGATTCACCCCATTTTACGGTACTGTTTGAAATCTCTACTCTCTGCGTTAAGTCAGCTGACTGCATTTGCTTTGTTAACGTTCAAAAACATTTTTTTTTTCAACTTTCAAGTTCTTTATTTTAAAAAAATCAGCCCCAAAAATAACCAAAATCGAAAATAGAATTTCAACAATAGCAACAGAGAAAATTCCTCAATCAGCGGCAAAAAAAAAAAATCAAACATATAAAGTATAAATAGAGAGGAGATGAAACACAAACATAAATTCAAAAAATGAAACGCCCAAAGACTATTACGAGAGAAAGTATTGCCTCTTTAATGAAGATCAAGTCCTTATTTATTTAAAATGATCCTCGAATTAAGACAAGCATGAATTAAATCATCCATAAAAGTAATCACGTTCTCTTTTTACCTGAAACTAACCACTCCACGCTCAAAATATCTTTCAGACGATGCAGAAATTGTTGGCGTTATGAAGTTATGTTTTGACTTCTTGTCAAAAGAATTGATTAAATTTAAAATTAAATTACCGAGGAAAAGTTTTGAGAGGAAGATCAGCTTGCTTTGAGAGAAGAATTGTCGTAAATGAAACTACCATCATTATCTTTCCTTATTAATTCGAATTAATGCATTTTAAGAGACGATAAAATTCTGATCGATTCTGAGAAATTTTTAAAAATCCTGCATTCAAAATAACGGACATATTTATTCGTCTTAATAAAATTGAAGCAAACTGCATTGTGTAAATTTTTTGATAAAAACAGCACTACAATTTTCGATTGCTAATTTTTAATTACTTTTAAAAGAATGATTTTTAAATGAGTTCATTTAGAATATAGTTTACATTTTAATTTTGCTTGCTTAGTAAAGTAACAACGAAAAATTTAAGTATTTAACAGTGCAATTGCTTTTAACTATCTTTTACTTATTGTTACTATTGCACACATTTCTTATAAACAGTTAACTTATTTTCAATGATTGTTACATGTCATGAGCATTACTATTAAAATATTACATTTTATTAGCATTTTTTATTTTAGTATTTAATGCGAATAAAAAGTTAGACACGATAAACTGAAATTTGTACAACGATCACTTTCAGAAACATGGAGTAATCAGCTGTGCAACATGCCAATTCAAAAAGAAAAAACAAAAAGAACTTTTCAAAAAAGTATTTGTTTCAAAACCTTGCATTATCCATAATTGGGAAAACTTTAATTTGCTAGGAACAAATTATGTTTCCACTTTGTTTATTTATTGCGATGATCTCTCTTTTTTTATTGTCTATCATTTGTGCAGTCATGCATCAGCTGAGATAAAAGAAATTATTCGTTTTGATTTAAAAATTTATTTTTAAAAATGTAACACTGTACAGTGGCGCATGGAGACTAAAGTGGCACCCTTCTGACCAGTTCAACACTAGTAACACTAAAATACGTGTCTTCAGAAATCTGCAGTTTTGTACGTTAAAATGTTGCAAACCTCTAATTTGTTTTTTATACAAGAAGGTATTCATTTAATTTTTAGAAGTAAACATTGTCAAAATCGTACCTCAACTTATCACAGTCACACTATATTAGGTCTATTCCTTCGACGATCGAAAGTATAAACAGGGATATTATAAATATTTACTGATTGATTTGTTATTGTTAATATTACTATGATTATTGTTTTCATATTCTCATACTAATGTGTGCAATTTTTGGAAATCTAAGTTATATTTTTTTTAACTTAGTTTTACCAACCAGCTACGCAGATGATAACTGCTGAAGGATTATCGGACCAAGCCAATTCCAACACTCATACCCAAGTTTGAATCCGATTGATTCTGCAATTTTACCAGCATGAGCTAAACGTATTACTACTAATCAAATTGCAACAACAACACTTGCAAGGAAAGAAGAAGACAGCTAAGTAGAGTGATCAAGTTGCGATCATGAAAGGCAAAGCAAGTTGGTAAATGCAATACCAGAGCTCAAAAATGAGTCCACATAATGTAGGAAAAAACTATTTTGTTAACTAAACTTGCAAAAAATGTTTTGGATACATAATACTGTTTCAAAAAACAAATTATATTGTCTCAAAGAAATTTAATAGGCTTGATATGCTGCGTACTTTTGTGATACTTCAAATGAGTTTTTACCGCATAGTTGAATAAGTGTACAAATGAGTAGAAATTATAGCTGAATTTTTCTGCTGACTATTTTAAAATGTTAAAAAGAAATCAAAAAATGTTCATTCTTTTAACTTGCACTGAAATAATTTAATATATTTCACTTGATTTTGCTTTTGAGCTGTTCATAAATGTGCAACTAAAACTAATAAAGTTTAAATAATACGAAGTGCAATACGATGTTTGTCATCAAAGAAATAATCAGAAAAATGTTTTGTGATTTCAAAGACACGTGTCGCCTTCATATTACATGCTCCAAACTGTTTTTAAAAATGTCTCTTAAAATCCGAGTCTTTCAGGATTACGAGAAAACGTTGAAGAATAACATTCATTTATTTGAAACTAGCTGACATTTTGTCTAACAACTTTTTCCTTTAAAACTTGAAAAATTCATGCAATGTTTACATATACATACGTAACATTGTAATTCATATATCTGTACCTCAGAACCAGACTAACGTAAGTCCATTTTCGTCTTTTTTCGGTAGAGGGGAAAAACGATTGTCGAATACATCGTTTTTCCCCTCTACTGAAAAATGACGAAAATGGACTTACGTTAGTCTGGTTCTGAGGTACAGATATAGACAAAGTGATGCAAAAGACGCTTCTGTTATATGAGGCATTAGCGGCTTATCTGCTAACTCAATCAATCCAAACTTTCAGAAATATTTGAGGTTGCCCTGGAGAGGGTCTTAAGCCACACAGAACCCATGGTTAATTTCATAGTGAGGTAGTTTTAAAGTTTTCTAACTGCAACGCCCACTTTTTCTTGATTAGTGTATTGAATAGCCATAAACGGCGTTCGAAGGATTGGTGTGTTGCTTGTTGGTGCATACGAGCTCCTGATAAAGAAACTTTCCAAATTTCTCATTTTTCCACAAGTAATCCTTTACACATGGTGTTCTATCATACTACTGTCTAACCCTATGAATTACGCAGAGACGGACAAAGATTTTTTTTCTCCTTATCATTGGTGCTTTATGATGCCTTTTTTCGAAACTGCCTCACACCGGCAATTTTCGTTTCAGTGTCGGTCCAGCGCCACTTGTGGCTTTTTATTGTGCTGATGAATTTTCTTCAGGAATAAGTGGTTGTTGCCATTTGAAATATTTGAAACTATCTTACTGTAATCAAACCTTGAGCGTTTCTTTGTTTGAAATGATCACAATCTCTCAACACTTCAAACAACCGTGTATGAAATTTTAGTGCGATTGTTCATCGAATAGACCAATAGAGCGTCATAAATAGAGTGTGTTTCTTTTGGACCACTAGATATATATATAAAGAGACACCAGGTACAAGTAAAAGTAAATACCAGCTCTCCCAGAGCAAACTGAACGATAGCAAGACTTCCCTAACAATAAAAGTGCAATTGAGTTTAGTACAAAAAAATTTTTTTTTGTCCTAACTTCTAAAACTTATTTCGTTTATTTACCTTCATTCAACTCTTAATTTAACGTTAAGAAAAAGGTCAAAACAACATAAAATTTTGATTTTTTTTACCAATTTATTCTCATTTTTTGCATTAAAAAAACAATAACCCTCTAAATTGCTTTTTTTTTTTTTTTTTATGGAAAGTCGAAGACAAGTGCCTCTAGAATTTTTAGCAAATCTGAAATTGAAGTTTTAACAAAGCTCGTAGTTAATATATCTTTTTGTTTCACTCTTGCGGAAACTTTTAAGCAGTTATATCATTTCCAACGAAAAAGTTTACTCCCTAAAATAAGAGACCATGTACAACTAGAAAAAGCTTCAAAACCATTAATATCCTTATTTTTAGTTTCACAATGACTTCTTTTTTTAAATTTCTTTAGAAATACCTGTCAAATTGTTCTGCAACTTTTTTCATATGAAAGATGTGTTTCACTCTTTCCCGTTAAAACTCAATCCAACGGGCATTATGGGCACCAACTAATTGAAAATGAAGAAACATATTACCCTGAATCGTAGAAAGTTATGCAAAATTAAATATCACAAAATAGTTCACTTGATCTACAATTATTCTGTATGATTTCATATAATGTTTACTCAAGAAAATACTCGTATAAGTATTTCTTTTAAAAATAACAGTTTACTCTCCAAGCTTTTGGCTCATTTCCGTCAGAATTTTCTACCAAAGTTTACCAAGCCTTGAGAAGAGTTGACAGCACACAAAAGAAACATAATACTGAGATTTGAATTTAAAAAATTGAAAATTTGATAAAATATGAACATTTCAAGAACAACCTTTCGCCGCGCATGCTTGAAAGATAGAAATTTATTAATTTCATAATTTCGTAGCAAAGTATGTGTTGCAAATTACAAAAGAAAAAATTGAGAATCGTAAAAATTTAGAAAATTATCAATAACCTAGTGAGTTGTTTTTCAATTAATCTCGGATACTCTTTAAAATGCACAATCGTAAAGAATTGTTAAAAATCAGGAACACTTGTTCACGATCGTTCAGTATAACTATGCTGTGATGCGAGATGAAAACTGATTACTTGTAGATAGTTCCTTACCCATTTATCTACTCTCTCTGGAACCAATCGCAATAATTTTCATTAGATTGTCGATATCTTTCTAAATTTGTATGATTCTTTTAGTAGTTACCTCTCATACTAACTACAAAATTGTGAAAGTATAAACAGCTATCTTTCTAAATTTGTATGATTATTTTAGTAGTTACCTCTCATACTAACTACAATATTGTGAAAGTATAAACAGCTATCTTTGGAACAATTTTTGATACACACAATACAGTCGAGCTCGCTTGTAACGTGAGTGAAGAGAACGTGATATTTGCTTTTCCCCAGTGCTCGGAAGAAACAGATCCGCAACAAAGCATTTTGAACTGTTCTCATGTATTTTTTTTTTTGTTGAAAGTACTCATCGCACTAAAAGCATCGTCTTTTTTCAAACCTGGTTTCACAATCATTGTTATCATCGCCGCTTTCATTTTTCCTTCACCTGTTAAGTTTCTTCAGCTTGAAAATCAGGTACAATATCTTCAGCAGTAAATTTCTCAGAAGTAATAAAATTTACATCAGCAGATTTCTAACTACACTGCTCAAAACAATTAGGGGAGCATGACGTTTCTGTAACATCCCGATTTCTGCCCTTATCTCTTTTTTCTGGTTTTTGACATCATGAACTTTGATTTTCATTTAAAGTTTTCTTCTTCCGTTTCCTAGTAGGCTTAAAATTATGGATGATTCATTTTATGTTTATTTTTGGTATATATACATCTTTGCATAATTTTGTTAAAACCCATGTGCCCCCCTAATTGTTTTATGCAGTGTAGTTTCCTACTCCATAGCCTGAAGAAAGGCCGCACTTGTTTTCAGTATTTATGACTCATCACTAATTTTTAGTTGAAGGAGTCCTAGCGTTATTCGTTTTTTTTTTAAGACAAGATTCGTTGATTTGGAAAATAGAAGTCAAAAGCAATGTTTTAATCAGAAATATAACTTGCTATAGCTGATGTCTGTTCGCAAAAAAAGAGTTATTCTCCCATAGACATAGCATTGTATCAACCAATAGCGTCTGGTTTATTTTCTAAATTATGGTCTTGTTAAATCAGGAGTCGATATAAGAGAACTCGACTGTATTGACTGATATGTATATAGAACAAAACAAAACTGTCAGCCGTGCCAGTTATACTTTTGGTACCAAGTGTTGTACATAATATTATAATACTGTCAATTGCGGCTCATAGTTGAAGTTTCCCTGTTTTTTATTTAATTTTATTTATTTTAAAGATAGTAACCGATGATAAGGACTTTTTAATCAATAAACTAAATGTACATTATAAAATAATAATCGGACCAAAAATCAAATTAAAATGAAAAGTCTTATTAAAGGTCAAGGCAGAGCTTGTCGTCAGTTTAAAACTATATTAAAAATAAATCAATCCTCTATGTCAAATGTGAACAGGGTTACAAAACTTAAACAAATAAAGATGTCCAAAAAATGAGGCTTTCACTGTCGGTGTCCATAATACCCCGGCAGGGTGAAGTAGTGTTTTAAGAGTCCTCTATAACTGAGGTGGTATGAGAACTAGAGCATTGTTGATAGATATTATTCTTTATTCGTTGAAATTCCAGTAGTCATGGATCATCGATCAACTGAAACAGTGCATCTTCTCTGACGACATCTTTGCTGCTGTTCACTCAGTAGTGTGGAGGAGTGATTTTTAATATTTGATTTCGCATACCCAAAGGTCCGCAAAAATGCGTAACGGTACGCTGTTAACTACCTTAGAAGTATCAAAAATTTTATTAATATTATTAGAATTTAACTGCGACAAAAGTTTGAAACATCTTGAGATCCTACATTGCACCAAAGTTATTGCAATACTTTGTCAGTTAAATTTTGACCTGGTGTTAAAAAACAGCACAAAGAACTAGCATACATTGTTATGAAGTACGTTTTGAAGTTTATAACAGCTTACATCCGAGAAAAGAAGTCTTCGAGTTTAAGTTACCTGAAAAGCAAGCATAGAAACAAACTTTATGTTGAGGATGATTTACGGCTGTATTTGATTGAGCTAGAGCCAATCATTGATGAACTTGATATAAAAATAAGCGTAATGTTTTCACTAATTATTGGTGAGACATTCTTTAGTTTATGTTTCCTGAATAAAAACTGTTTATAAAAGGCCCATTAAAATAAAAATTTGTTTTAATTATGGTTTCAGATTCGTAATTACACTTCAACAGTAAAAATTTAAATATAACAAGTTTGAAAAATACCCTTGTGTTTTGTTGACGGTCCGTAAAGATTATAATGCACAAAAAATAAGGATTTTAGGTATAAATAAAAGTTGGGAAACTCGATGGTGCAGACTCAGCGAAGATTTCAATCACTTCTTTACGGCAATGGGACTACCTGAAATCTCTAGTTTACTGAGAAAATAAAATTCTCTGTCAGAAACCACTATGCTATACTTGAATGGTGTATGGACATTTTTTCCGCTCGCCTGCAGCAATGTCTGATCTACCACGTGAACCACGTGATAGATCACGACCACGTGACAAACGACGACGCACGACGTGTGACAAACGATATCTTTCATGCGACCACGTGAAAGATATCGATTGTCACACCTAAATTGCAATGTATTCAAGTTTGTGCTCTAAGTTTATCAAATGGCATTGTATTCGTAGCCTTTAACTATAGAAATACCAAATTTTCAAAAAATAAATATGTTGGAATGTTCCGAAAAGTAAAACACCTCCCTGTTGGACCCCGTGAAACTACTTTCCAGACTTATCGGCCATAACCCAGTCTGAAACTTGGACCAGCTAAAATGGAAACATTCAGAATAGACAAGGTCTACAAGTCCAAATCGTTATTGGATTATATAAAGTTTTAATTTATTTTATGTTAACTTTATGAACACAGGTGCTTTATCCTTACGTGTTATACAGTAATATTGAACCTCGAGTGCACACATGTATAAAAACATGCTGTAGATATAAATTACTGAATTAATAAATAATTTTCTACATGGAATTTTTATCATGAGAATG